>CM076577.1:1441524045-1441824480 GCA_034641835.2 Pinus albicaulis
ACAAGCTAAATACTGTCTTTGGCATTCAAAATCAAACCAGGGCCCATCAGCTTGAAAATGAGTTTCTTACTTTGGATCCCAATAATTTCTCCTCTATTGAAGATTTTTTGTCCAAGTTCAAGACCCGTAGAATTATTTTAGAAGGTTGTAAGGTTAAAAAGGAAGATGGTAGCCTCATTTATTGCATTCTTGCTAAGCTTTGCCCTGCATACTCTATATTTTTTTCCACCTTCCATTCCACTAGAGAAGCCATCATTTCTTCAGGAACTACCTACAATAATCCCTCTTTTGATTCCTTTTGCGATTATTTGATAAGAGAACAAGAAAAAATCTTACACCTTGGTCTTCTCACTTCTAGAAATGCTTCTAAGAAAGCCTTAGCAGCCCAACATCAATCATATCAAAATAATCCCAAGAAGTCGTATCCTAAAAAGTATGGTCCGAAACCAAACAAGGGTCCTAAGCAATTTTAGCCGCAAACTGAAAAAAAAAACTCACCAAAATGATAAGGCATATAAAAACAAAGGAAAGAAGACAGGTAAACATTGCAACTTTTGCAATCATGATGGCCATATAGAGTCCAGATTTTTTAAGAAGATGGAAGCCTTAAAAGCAACAATGAATAAGCACAACATCAATTTGGAGCACTCTTCACCTTCATCTTCAGGAATGGCACTTTTTGCTTGTGGTTGTCAAGCATCAAGATCTAGTTATGCATTAAATGTATCTTCCTCTTCTCATTCTCATGAGTGGCTCATTGATTCTGGAGCTTCTTATCACATGGCCAAAAATTAAGCCATGTTTTCTTCTTTAAATGATTGTAACACCAAACATATTTATGTTAGTGATGATAGATCTCTTAGTGATGTAGGATTTGGAACCATTCATCTCGATAATGGTCAGTTTAATGATGTACTATGTGTTCCTACCTTGTCATGCAACCTTCTCTCTGTTTATCAGATAACTCATTCAGGTGAAGGGAAAATAGTAGAATTCTCACCTCATGATGTTGTAATCAAGGACCTCAAAGATCCTAAACAAATTTTAGCTACTAGCATTGCTGATGATGCCACAAGGTTGTACAAGTTTGACAACTTTGGGTCATCATGTCTTCCCTCTGTTTTTGTTGCTCATAATGATGAAGTGAGCAAACTTTGGCATGAGAGATTTGGTCACTTAAAATATCGCTCTCTTCAAACTCTATGTAAGGAAAATATGGTGACGTGTCTTCCTATGGTATCTTGCCAAGATGGTGTTTGCTCCAAATGTGTACTCGAAAAACATCATTAAGATAGTTTTGATAAACGTGCATCTTGTGCACAGTGATTTATGTGGTCCACTTCCTATTGTTTCTTTCTCTAGTTGCAATTACTTCTTAACCTTCATTGATGATTTTTCCAGACGCACTTGGGTATACTTCTTAAAACTCAAGAGTGAAGTTTTTAACATGTTCTTGGCCTTTAAGGCCTTTGTTGAGAAACAATTTGGACATCAAATTCTTAAGTTAAGATTAGACAATGGAAGAGAATATGTTAACAAAAAATTTATCAACTTCTGCACTGAGCATGGAATTCAATTGCAACATAATGTTCCATATACTCCACAACAAAATGGTGTAGTTGAAAGGAAGAATCGCACCTTAAAAGAAATGGCTAATTGTATGCTTGAATCTAAAGGACTTGGTCTCAATTTTTGGGCGGAAGCCATTAACTGTGAAAATTACATAGTGAATCACACTCCTACTAAGGTTTTAAAGAATATAACTCCAGAAGAAGCTTGGAGCTCAATCAAACCTGATGTAAGTCACTTTCGTGTTTTTGGAAGTAATGCTTGCACCCATATTCCGGATGTGAAACATAAAGCCTTAGAGCCTAAGAGTGAAAAATGCATTTTTCTTGGATATTCTGAAGATGTAAAAGGATATAGACTTCTTCAACCAAAATCCAAAAATATAATCATTAGAAGAGATGTAAAATTTGATGAAAATATATCGGCCTACGAGCCTAGTTCGACTGGTGTGCCACCTTTGGCCTACGAGCCTGATTCGGCATATGTGCCACCTCTCTCTCTCTCTCTTCTATTTTTAATATAATTCCTTCTAGTTCAGATGATGACAACGAGGATGACAATCCTCCTCCACCTCTTGAAATTGTTCTTTATACTCCACCACTTCCAAGATGGGTCCGCTCTACTCGGGATGCAGCAGGTTCTCTTACATGTGACCCTGCCAATCGACGATGTACACGTTCTCAGTTCGAAAGAGCTTCTTCCTTATTGGCTCAAGTTCCAGAAAATATTGATCCAGAAACCTTTGAAGAAGCCTCCAGTCATCCATCTTGGGATGAAGCTATGAATGAAGAAAACTTGTCAGATGCAAATGGGTTTACAAAACAAAGTTCAAACCAGATGGAAAAGTGGATAGACATAAAGCTCATCTTGTCGCTAAAGGATTTTCACAAGTTGAAGGCATTGACTATACTGAAACCTTCTCCCCTATTGCCAAAATTAATTCTATCTGCCTTGTTCTTTCCCTTGCTGCCTCCTTTAAATGGGAAGTCCATCAGATGGATGTTAAATCCACCTTCTTACATGGATATTTGCATGAAGAAATCTACATGGAACAACCCCCTGGATTTATCCAAAAATACTCCAGCCTTGTTTGTCGCCTTAGGAAGTCTCTATATGGTCTCAAACAAGATCCCCAGGCTTGGTATGCCAAAATGGATAGATTTATATTAGATAATGGCTTTTCTAGGTGTCATTCTGACAACACTGTCTACACCAAGAAAGTGGGTGAGTCCTTCACCATCATTGTTCTTTATGTTGATGATCTTATCCTTACTGGTAGTGATCCAAACCATATAAACCATGTGAAGTCTAGCCTCAAAAAGAAGTTTGAAATGATATACTTAGGACACTTGCATTATTTCCTTGGTCTTCAAGTCTTGCAATCCAAGGAAGGCATTACCCTCTCTCAATCCAAGTATGTCTGCGATCTTCTACACCACTTTCACATGGAAGAATGTAAGCCAGCCCCTTCTCCCTTTTATTCTGGAGTCAAGCTTTCAGTCACTTGTAATACCCCTGAAGTTGATGCTATCTTATATCGTCAACTTGTTGGTAAAATTTTGTATCTAACCCATACCCATCCTGACCTTTCCTTTGTCGTTGGTATTGTCGCTCGGTTTATGCACCAACCTCATTAAAGTCACCGGAAAGTAGCTAAAAGAATACTTCGATATATTCAAGGTACAGTTCAGTTCGAGATTCATTACAGTGCAGGAGCATCTCCATTGTTGATTGGTTTCATTGACTCTGATTGGGCTGGTGACCCTGATGATCGAAAGTCTACTATAGGATATGTATTCATTCTTGGTTAAGGACCTATTACTTGGTCTTGTAAGAAGCAAAGTGTCATCTCTCTTTCTTCATCAGAAGCGGAGTATCGTGGTGCAGTTGAAGCCAACAAGGAAGCCATGTGGCTTCGTCAGATCCTGTCTGAATTTGGTCTTCATCAGCAGCATCCAACTACACATTGGTGTGATAATCAGAGTGCCATTCAGCTATGTAAAGATCCAGTTCAGCATCAGTGTATGAAACACATTGAAATCCACATACACTTCATCAGAAATCTCATTCATGATCATGTTCTTGAAGTGCAGTACTGTCCAACCAATGATCAAGTAGCCGATATCTTTACAAAGGCTCTCACAAAAGCGAAGTTTACCAAACTTCGATCCATGCTTGGAGTTCAGGAAAGTTGTCATTAAGGGGGGATAGGCTCTAATGCCTCCATCCTTCTCCTATTGTGTCACTTTTTTAAATCCTTCAATCCTATACCAATTTGTTCTTAAGAAGGGATGTTAGGATATTTCGACACATCGGAAATAGGCTCCTTTCGTGTCACCTTTGTAAATCCTTCAATCCTATCCCAAGTTGTTCTTAAGGGGGGATGTTAGGATATTCCGACACATATGAAATAGTTAAGAATGACTAAGTCTAGTGTAGAGTTAGGTAAAGTGTGTTTCTTTACCATGTACATTTGTAACTTATAATCTGACGGTCACGATTTGTAGTGATCTGACGGTTATCTCTCACCTTGGTATTAACGACATTTGATCCATGGCTTAACACCTGATTGGTCCATGATCTCTATTTAAAGAGCATGGAGGGTCATTTTTCTAGTAACCATTTATGAGAGAAACATATGTAGAAACATATGTAACTTTTCTTTTTATATTAATAAATTGCCTGAAGTGGCCGCGTTGGCTCAAGCCATGGATTGTTTCCCTCTTTGATGGTTTTAACCACGTGATTATACTGGTGTATTGATTTGTGATCTGTTTGTGAGCGGTGACCTTTGGTTCTTGATCTACAGAACTCACCTTGTAAATTCCTACAGGACTATCATTAGCAGTTTTTTATTTGTATAATCAAAGGCTGAAAGCAACCTATTTTGAATCTCTGGAGTTTGTTTCAAGTATTGTGAATAGATTTAATTCTTGATCTCCTCATTTTTGGCCTTGATCTGTTTATACTTTTCTTTGATATCCATGTCTTTATCCTCTACCTGTTGTGATGAAGATGCTTCCCCACTTTGTTGTTTTTGAATTATCTGTGTGCTGGAAGTAGCAGGTTGCTTCTCATTTTCAATCACTGTATTAGTCACTGTGTCTTTCTTTGGATTTTCTTCATCTAAAATCTCAATTGTTTCCTTTTATTTTTCTGTTGAATTAATTTTAGGTTTCTTATTGTACATGAGCTTAAATCTGGTTCCTGTGGTTGTTTCATCAGTATATGAGCTTTCTTCTCTATTTCCCTTTATGGTTCTATCCTCCTGATTTGGAGTCTGCAAAGTGTGACTAGTATCACCTTGCTTGACATATTCCATTAATGTATTTTCCAACCATTCAATTTGGTTTGAAAAAATTTCAATTTCAGGCTTCTTGTCATGGATATAAGGGGTTAATTTACATTTCACCCTCATCTTACTAATAATTCCATAAGGATCATAGTTCCACAGGAAACTTTCATCAAACTTATACTCTAGCAATTGTTTTGCTGCTTCTGCACCTGCTTCCCTGTTGTTGCATATGAAAGGACCTACTTGGTTTTTCAATTTGAACTGAGTTTTCTTTTAAGTAGCCAAAAATTTTATAGAATCTGAGTTTAGAATTTTTCTTATATATTCTAATGCAAACACTCTCATTGGCAGATACTTTGTCAATTTGTAGGGCAAGAGATTTGATCCATAAAATCTAATCTCAGAGTGGTTTTGGTAAAGATAACAGTCACATGTTCTTCTCTACTCTGATAGCTGTAAAAACTTCTTAATCTCATCACTTATCCTACGCTGCATACTGTTTATAAGCATATTTACCAATGGGTGAATGAAACAGTCTGTGAAATCTGCATAAGTGAACTCAGTTGACTCCTTTCTAATTAAGGAAGTCTAGAAAATAACTGACAGTGGATTTCCTTCTATATCCAACTTTTGAAGAGCTATTGGGAATTTATCTGACTGGAAGTAGAGGAACATATGAAAGAGGAAATAGGTAATATACCTAAATACTCCTTCAGTAGGATGTTTTACAAGTTGATCATGGATACTATCAGCTATATACTCAACAAAGTTATAAATGACTGTAGGGGGCTGACCAGGCACAAAGATGGACAAAAAACCAAGTATAGACTCATCAGTGTGTTCATCAGTGAAGTAACCAAGGATAGAAGACAACATTGAAATAACATGTCTTGATCCTTCTGGGAATTTGGAGGATGAATATGGAGCATTTAGCTTGGGGATTTCAACATATGAGGGCATGAATGTTTGAAAGACATGAAATCTTTTAGGAAATTATAAGTCCAGATAAAAATTTGCAAGAGCTTCTATAGACAAAGGGACTGTATTTGGCTCTGGTTGTAAATGAAGCATTTGGTTTATGGATTCAACAGTGATAGTAAATAATACTTATTTCTCAGCATTAACAATTGCTCTTTGATCAGGGGAATAGTGAGCTTGACACAGTCTGATGATTTCAGGGCATTGATGGGTATGTGGAACTACATATTTTGGAAAATTAGACTCCCAAATTTGTACTTCATCTACTTGATCCAAAGATTTTTCTAGGCTCCAGTAGTGGAGATCAAGAAGAATGAATTCAATTACTGGTTCAATGATTTTATAATCTATATCAGCTAAAGGCGTATGCTCAACATCTAAAACAAGAGGTTGTAGTAGATTGATGACAATGGTGCTTTTAGAGGCCATTTATGAGTTTGTTTTTGACACTTTAACTCTCTTAATCTTAGAAACTCCGTTTTTTAGTTTTTTATACGCTTTTGTAAGATTAGATTGTTTATAGAAGATATTTTGAGATGAAAGAGGTTTCTTTTTGGATTGCAACAGGTGAAAGTATGGTTTTTCTGCCTCAAACTATCAATTCTGCTAAAAAATCAATCTTTAAACCTTTTTACAGACTTAGGAAAGGCTTAACAAAGGTTTATTATACATTTCTTTGATAAAATAGCCCTAAAACATTCTAATCCATGCACAAAGGGATTATGAACATTTGTAAAATATTTGAATCATTCAAAGGGTTTCTAAATGTTTGCAAATGGTTAAATTTCTTCAATTTGCTTCAGAAAATGGGTTACAGTCTTCAGAAACTATGAAATTCTCAATGTTTTGCAGCAAATATGAATTTATGAAGAAATAAGGGTATTTCTTTAGGAAAACAGGCTTCAAGAAGGTTTAAATTCATGAGTATAGCTCTTTTCATATATAGGATCAGTATTTTTCTTGAAAAATACCTGTATTTTTCTTGAAAAATACCTGTATTTTGAGGAATTTGACTCAGAAAAGGGTTTTCTAGGGGTCTGAAAGCTTTCAAAACCTTTGTTGAAGTCATTTAAACACAATTTGGAAGCTCTAAGTGGTCGCAGTGATGAATTCAACTGAATTTCTGTTGTTTGTGCATGGAAAAAGGGTGACAATGCTCTTTCTTCAGTCGAGAAGGTTTAACGAGAAGAAAACGCAAAATAAAACGTTTGAACGTGTAAATCTTGTTGTTTTATAGAAATTTTGTTGGAACAGTGTATTCATTTAATGCCAATAAATTTAAATGGAAAGTGCTTTGGTTCGAGGAGGATTTTTACAGGTAAGCGATTATCGCATCGAATCAAGGTGGTAAACGGTATTTCTCAAATGGATGTGATCCAGTGAAAAGATTACGCGTGGAGGAGAGAGATCGGGGCAATACCACTCATATCACAAATCTAAAATCAATTAACAACTGCACCATTAAAATTGCGATATGGATGATGGGTTTTTGGATCGGGCGGGGGAAGTGTGAACGGTCCAGATTGAGCAATTGAGTTGCGGGGATAAATGGGTGTGGGGCCTAGGGTCTTTTATGCGGCGGGGTTTAAGTTTTATACTTTTAAACATAGTTTAAATATATAGTTTTAATGTTTAACGGGATAGGTTGAATGGATGCTTTATACAACAAATAGGTTATATACATGTGTAATGTAATATTCGATGCGCTAATATAAACCAATGCTAGTTTAAACATATGGGGGAGCGGGAATATATCACATGGGGATTTAAAATCATAGGATAAGCAATAAAAATGTGGGTTGGGCTATTAATATAAATGAATTAATATAAATACGGGGGGAAGGTTATATAGTGGAGTTAATCAATTAAGTTAAATGCTAATATGAAATGTGCATAAATGTAAAATACCCTAGGTAAAGTGTAAATATGATATTTTAAGCGGATTTTCTTCATTGTGATGCTCAACATAATCATTTAACACTTATACATAGGATAAAGCACCTTTGTGGGTTTCTTTAGTATTTTTTGTATGAAATGAAACTAGTCAAGGGGTTTTTTTTTTGGCTTTTCTTAAGTAAAAAGGTGTTTTAACTTAGGAAGAGGGATTTTATCTTAGGAGAAGGGGTGATGTTGAGTAAAATGGTTTTAATGAAGGGAATCCAATACTTAGTGCCAATTAGTAATTAAGCCTTGGGTCTGGTCCCAACAAAAGTCAGAGAAATGTTCTGAGCCTTTATAACTTAAGGATTTTAGTACTTAAATACTTTGAGGGGAGGGAAATTAGTAATTTTCCAGATGATGTTTATTCATGCTTTGTGTAACTGCTTTCTACCTACCCATCATATAGTCTACCATTTTTTACTTTATTTGCATGGGTGCATTTGAGCTTGCAAACCCTAATCCATTTTTTTTTAAAGCAGGAAAATATCTAATTCTAACCTTTTTTCATCCGAAGGCTCAGATTAAACTGTTGAGCCCCTCATTTATTCTCTAACTATCTATTGTTTTGTCAAGTTTAAACTGTTTGACAAAATATTTATTCTCTATCTATAAACATGAAATTTAAAGCATGAAAAAGTTAATATTAAACTATTTAACTCATCATGGATTATGGCATTTTGAACATGCTGCACATAATTATTTATTTGCAGTAAAAAGTAACTAGTAGTGGCATTTTGACTTGCATCACTTTCATGTCTTATTCTTATCTCTTTTTTGTGTTTGGGGTCTATTTTTCTATTCTTTTTTATCTTTTTATTTTCAAGTCCTTTGATTTTTCTTTTAGGACTTTTACTCTATTTTCATTTTTTTATTTTCAAATATGGGAAAACAACTTGCAGAAAACAATGCATGTACATATTACATGACTATTCAAAGTCAATTAAAAAATTATGAACCCTATTATTATAGGACCCTAACAAGGTGTACATGCGCAGTATGTGCAATATCTTCTTATTAATGACCTCTGTCTGACCATTGGTTTGGGGATGGAATGCAGTCAACTTGGTGAGATTGTTTCCAATAATGTCCAGAGGTTCGACCAAAATGTGCTCAAAAATCTGTTAACCTAGTCTGATATAATGGTCTACGAGATACCAAAATGTACCCACACTCCTTCAAATAAGAGTTTGGTAGTGTCCTATGTTGTGATATGCTTCTTGCAAGCCACCAATATATCTATATTAGAAATTCTGTCAACGGGCACAAATGCATAGTCATTCCCATGCTTGGTAGAAGGGAGGCCAGACAGATAACCCATGGAGATGGATTCCTAGCGCTGGCTGGCAGTAGGAAGAGTTGTGTACATGCCTTGCTTCTTGATGGTTGGATTGGCAATGAGACAGACAATGCATGATCTGATATATTTTCCAACATCTTGTCGAAGTCTTGGACAATATAAATACTACTATAGTACGACCACATTTTTCTCCACACCAAAGTGTCATGTGACTCGATTTTAGTACACCTCCTAAATCAGTTTCACATACTCACTTGAAGGAACACAAAGGTGGCCTAGGTAGCATAATAATGTGTCCTGCAGGTGGAAATATGGAACTTTATTTCCATCCACTAGCATCTAATATGTGGTGGTGAACTATGGATCATTATTGTACAGTTTTGCATAAGGGTAAATTTCAGCCTAAAAGTGCCCATGAAATTTTCATGTACATAATATGTAAACCAATAAAAATCCTTTAAATTTAAAAAGAGGTACATGTAAATATTTTGGAGGTTGAAAAAAAAAAAACCTACATTTTATAATTGTATTTTTGGCTTATCTCCTTATATGTTGACTCAAATTTCAAATGTAGAGACCCATTGCATACAAAATTAAATTATGCATCCAATGTGTACCCATTATGCATACTTTTGAGAATACTCTCACTGAATAAATTTGAACATACATAAAAAAATGTGTGTTCAACACATTTTTTTGACGTATATTCAAATTTTTTCAATGTGGGTCTTCTCAAAAGTATGTATGGGTACTCGTTGGATGAAAAAATTAATTTCGTATCCAACAAGTGTCTACACTTGAAATTTTAGTAAACCTTTTTCACAAAGGAAAAATTCGTAATTTTATTAATTGAAACAAAATTACATGTTAGAATTTGCTGTAAAATCAGAGAAAAACATGCTAGTAATTTGCGGCCAGAGGCTAGATAAAATAGGGGAGTGAAAAATTAAATTTTCCTCCCTTTTTTCTTTTCAACCTTTTGCCATGGACTAGGTGATGGCATGGTTGTGATAAGTGCGAGCTGATTTTCATTTATGCTTGCTCTATTGTCCTTATCTGAATCAAATGTGTCTGTGTTGTGTTGTCTTTTATGTCCCCCACTTCTTGGTGCCTCATGGTCCAAAGATGTTGGAGTTGTGTTTGATGGCTCTTGCATCTCTTGTTCTTGTGTCTTAACTTTGGTTGTTGTCTGTTTGTTTTCTTCTAGAGTAGGTTTTGTCTCAACTTCTTCCATCTCCTGTTCTGGTTCATCAGAGGGAAATTGGCGGCCCTTTGTAGCTTTTCCTGTCTTTTTCTTTTTTCTGTTGTCTCTTTTAGCATCTGGACAAGTTTTCTACAAATGACCTATATTTCTGCATGTTCTGCATCTGAAGGCAGTGTTCTCATAATCGAGGTGCTGCATCCATTTTTGTTGTTTGTGAGTCAACATGATGCATTCTGGAAGCCCCTTGCTGAGGTCCACTTCCACACAAATGTGTGCAAAAGTGTAAACCCTTTCCTCCATGCGTTGGGTGTCCGTTTTTGTATAGCTCCCAATCATGTCTCCAATGCTGCCCAATACATCTTCATTCCAGAAATGAAGTGGGAGGTTATAAAGCCGCACCCAGACCGGAATTTTGGTGACTTCCATGGTGTTTACATCAAAATCTGGAAACCATGGAGTGATGAATAAACCGGTGGAGCCCCAAAACCACAGCCCAAACTTTTGAATGTGTTCTTTGGCATCTGAGGATAAGAATTTAACAATGAAAAATCCCTTTAAACAGAGGTGTATCTCGCATTCCGTCATCCAGTTGGTGAAAATCCAATGAAAAAGCTCCATTTGTTTTGGCCAAAAAACAATTAAATCTGCAAATGAGTGCTTGTGATTCAAAGACGGATCTGTAGTCATCAATCTCAGGTAGTTCAATCTGCAGTTCTGGAATTTGGTTGAGCTATTCCACAATGTATGGTTTAGGGGAATTTTTTGTCTATGTCATAGGAGCAGAAGATTTGTTCTTCCCCTTTAGAATATTATTGTAGGATGTTCCTGTGGGAAACTCATGACTGATAGAGTTTGTTCCCCGAGGACCCTAAGCACTGTGCTGTCCAGCAGCACCCCCTCTTTGTCGCAGATTGAGAAGGATGGTAGAAGCACGGCAAATACCATAATCCTTAAGGATGGTGGAGTCCTGTAGTGACTTCCCTCCATGGATGAGGGATTTTTCCTGACATGGGTATCTAGTTGTATGCCCAATAGTTTTCTTCAGTTCTGAGACCTGTTCGGATTCATTTACCCAAACCAATAAACTATTCCCCTTAGGAGTTTTGATAAAAATCTGAAAACAATGTGGGCTTACTCGAATATCCTTTGCATTGGTATTGGTATTTTGTTTAAGCCATTCCTGGTATGTCTGCATCAGTATTTCCAAGTCTGGAGCAGTTCCCTTTGCAGATGCGAAGTTGGCCAAAATCCCAAGAGCAACCCCACACCAAGGATCCACACATAGGTCCAATAGCCCGTAAATAGACCCGAGTGAAAAAATCTCGGCCACCAAGTGATATCGATGCATCTGAGGGCACGAGTGGCACCAAGCATCACATACACCAGTCGTAAAGTCTTCGCCCATCTCACCAGAATGCCGAGAAAATCACAAGCCAAACCAGGGGACGCACACAACATGGTCGTCCAAATGTGTCCAATGCAGTGGAACAAAGCATCGTTCCAGTCTGCAAGGGGCCGCCGCCATTGATTCAGAATCCTTTCCATCTGTTCTTTTGGCACAATAGATAGATAAACGGTTCCACAGCCTTGTAGATATGACTCCTCAGGGATCAGGTGGGGAACCACAGTGCCAATGGTCATGGTAGCACCTCCAGTATGATGAAGACCTACAAGTGACGACGGCATTTTTGGTTGCAAGAAAACCTAGGGCAAAGGAGAAATCGCCAGTGCACTCCATCATGTCCTTTTCCCCATTGAATATGAAACTATTTCAAAATTTGAGTAAACCTATAATGAGATAAGCCACAAATACATTAGAAAAAAGTATTTTTCTTCTTTTCCCTTCAAAAATCATAACTCTTATTTTATTATTTTCATATTATTTTATTATTTTTCCTTAGAATGCGACATTTAGGCTGAAATTTCCTCTAATGGCCATCCATATGTCTCATGGCCACAAGAGTTTAGAAAAATAGTTAGTACTACAAATGGGGGACGAGTAAAGAAGCCTGCAACATGATTGATGCTTCCCTTCTCGTATTTAATGTTCAAGTGGAATTTTTGCAGATATGTAGACCACTTCTGATGGCTATCATTCTACAACTTCCATTTTGTCTATATAAATTCAAGAGTTTGGTGATCTACGTGGGTGACCCTCTCCTTCCCTAGAATGTAATGTTTCCATTGCCATCAATCCTGCACGATAGAATACATATCTTTATCATAGGTGGGGTACTTATGAATTGTATCTAAACGTGTCTCACTATGATATGCCATCAGATTCCCTTGCTGGGTGAGGACTTCACTAATAACATAGTCAAAGGAATCTGTCTCAAATTCAAATGGTTATTGTATGTTTGGAGATGTGATTATAGGTTCATACCAGAGGCAGTGCTTCAACTCAATGACCGCCTTTTTTTAGGGCTCATAACAGGAGAGAGTGTCTTTCACTCCACCCTTGGTAACTTGACTCAAAGGCCAAGTGATATGAGAGAATCCCATCACGAACCTCCGATAAAAATTAGTAAGGCCCAACAACTGTGAAGCTCTATTATAGTAGTCAAGGCTAGACAATCCTGAATGACATGGATCTTAGCCAGATTCACTTGCATGACTTGCTTATATATGATGTAACCAAGGTGTTGAACCTAGCTCATGTAGAAGTTGTATTTATCCAAGTTGGAACATATTTCGTGATTTTGCAGGGTTTGAAGGACCTTTCAAATGTGTTGCAAGTTTTCTTCCCTTCTCTTTTCAAATATGAGGATGTCTTCGAGATATACAACCATGAATGAGTTGGTGAAGGGATGCAAGATGTCATTCATAAACCCCATAAAAATTGCAAGGGAATTTTTCAGCCCGAAAGGCATGGCCAACCATTCAGAAAGGCCCTCCTTTGATTTGAAGGTGGTACTCCATATATTTGTGGGCTCTATTTGAACCTAGTGATAACTAGACTTCAAATTTATCTTGTTAAAATACTTAGCCCCCTTGAGTTAGTAAAGAAGGTCATCAATCCCTGAGATTGGATACTTATTCCCAATAACGATTTTGTATAGTGCATAATAATCAATGAAGAGTCTCCAGGTCCCATCCTTCGTCTGTACCAATACAATCAAGCTCCCGTAAAGTGAGTAACTGGATCAAATGTTCCCTTTTTGCAACAACTCCAGGATCTTTCACTTTATCTCTTCATTTTCCATAATGGAATGACGATATATTGGCCTATTGGTTAGAGGTTCTCTAGGGGTAAGATCAATCAAATGCTTGACCAGATAGTGCAAGGGCACCCATATGCGTGAGGAGAAGATATCATTGTATTCTTCTATAACCTTATCTACCTACTTTTGTTGCATGGAAGAACCCTTGTTAGGGTCCATGGATGTGGCCATGATATTCCTCTTACTTTTAGAGTGAATAAGAAAGAAAGAAATTTTCCCATTATCATAGGTGATCTTAATGCATTTCTTAATAGACATTAAAGAGATGGTGGTAGGTAGGGCTACCTTTGGTATCCTGTATAACTTATTTCCTAAAGTAATAATAATGGTGTGAGGCCTAGAATCATACACAACATGACACTTCCACAAGTATGGTTTTCCTAATAATACATCACCAACTTCAAGAGGAGAAATTTCACATAGTACCTCATTTTTGAAGGGGTTGATGTTCTAGGGAAGACAACATTGTTGGCTAACACAAAGATCTCATCCATGGTGGTGCCACATGATGGTTTATGGTTTCAAGTGTGGTGTCATCAGTTGGCCCAACCACTTAACGACCTATGTTGAGATGTGATTCTTTAGGCTCCCATTGTCAACAATGAATTGTAGCCGAGACCACTAATTCAACCACTTTTGTGAGTGGAAGAAATGCTTTCATTTTTCTGGATCCTTGGGCTCGATCTTCTAGACCTTGGTGGTGGAAATGGTGGATTTTGGCTCTGCATCAATAATATGCTTCCTTTTTTCATTCCCCTTGTTGGGGTTTGAGTCAAAATCAAAACATGCATTTGACTCTGAAGCCTTCAGCTCGACCACTAGTGATTTCTTGGAATGACACTCACTTGTGTTGTGAGTGGGGCTCTTGTGGAACTCACACCACTTTCATGTGTCCTTCTTCCTCTTTAAGGTGTTATTATTTCTAGTGGCTTCAATGGGTTGTCATGGGTCACCCCGCCTTGGCTTTGTCCTTTGTTCTATGGTTTTTGGGCACCTTTTCCTTGTTTAAGATTAATAGATCCAAAGTCTTGGTTCTTGTGTTTAAATTTCTTCTTGATCTTGATAGTGTATCAGTAGGAGATGCTAAGAGAGGATATTTCCAGGAACTCCATATCGTTTGGATGTAATTGTGTAGACAGTCATGGTACTTGAGTACCAGACGTCGCTCAGAATCCTTGATACCAAAATTCATGCAAAGGGTATGAAAAATATTTGATAACTTTGACATGTCTTTGTCCCTTTCTTGCCACAATTTGGTCCATTTTATATACTTTTCTTCATATCTCTCGACATTGTAATATTTCTCCTTAATGACGTCTCGGAAATAATTCCAAGTGGGTGCAATTAAAAACATTGAGGGTTCCCTCTTATCTCTCTACTCACAGTAGGTTTCCCACCAATCCTTAATGTGGTGGTGACTTTGAGGGTGAAAAGTTAATATTTTCCCTATTGGAAAAATCATGAACTGAAAAATATCCTTCCAATATATTTAACCATTTATCCATGACATCTGGATCTATCTAGCATTCAAATATAGAATGTCAAAGTTGATTTGTACCTTAAAGGGTGTGGCGCCTCCAAGGTTTTTGTTGGATCTGTGTTGCCTATACGCATCTGTCGAAGGACATGGAAAAATTGGTCATCATCTCGTTCCTTTCTCGCTCAAGGGATTCTTTGAAAAATATTTTGAAAAGATCTCCTACTCCCTTGTCTTTTTTTTCCTCCTACATAGGAGTTTTTTATTATCTTTAAGGCCAGTATTTCAAAGGTTCAACCAATTCAAACCCTTACTCCTTATACCCCAACCTCGTTGGGGACATGCAAAGAAAAATAGAGAAAGAGCAGACTGCTTTGATACAACTGATCTGAATTTATGAAGGAACAAAATGAAATACATATATAAATGGAAACACATAACTATAACAAAAAAATAACTTCAATTCATTAATAAAAAAGTACTAAAAAATGTTTGCATGCATAATGGAAATAAACTAGCCCACGAAATGGTAGATTATCTTTGAGAAGAGATGTGATGGCTACATCCCTTGTGAATTGTGTTATGATGAGGCTAAGAAGCCTATTTTTTATTGATAAACAATGGAAAACTCTAAACTTTCAAAAAAAAAACCCTAGAAGATGAAGCACCAGAAGTATGTGGACCCCGTTGGGGTAAATTGGTGCATCAACTTCTCGAGGTCCTAAGTTTAGCATATGATCTTCATTTGATGTGTATGATACATCATTAGAAATATCTATCTGAGGACTACAATCCTATCATGGGCTAATGGTTTCCCTACTTTCCAAAAAAACGTGTTTAGGGCCTAAAAACGGCTCTGAAAGTTTAGGACTCGAAAAATTGCCAAAAATAGTAAATTGTGCTACAATTAAGGAAACAAAAATAACCAATGTTGGGGGTCCAAGTGGAATAGGCGAGTGTCCACAAATATATACCTCGATTAACTAAGGTATACTTATACACATATCTTGGCAAAGGTAAAAATCCCTTTTGTGACTCTATCTCAGTCTGCCTTAAGAAAATTATACATAGAATTTTTTATTCCTTCTAACACTTTGTAATGCCAAAAATGCAAAGGAATAGTATGTAACCTAACCCACACTAGAATTTTAGAAACCCCCATGGTATTAGCATCGAAACTCAGAAACCATGGGGTTATAAAAAGAACTATGCTACCCTAAAACCATGGTCCCTCTTTTAAAACATAAATAAAATTTTACAACAAAAAAGACCCTATAACATCAATGAATATCACAATTTTCAGTCCAAATGGAAAATATCCATTGATATAGGTCCTCCATCTTGGGCCAGAAACCATTAAATCTTAAAATGTCTACTCTTCAATGGAAATAGGAGAAGAATTCATTGACCTATGGAAGGTTTACTATCAAAGCCGACACCTGTTTCATTTGTTCCATAATATAGGGACCATGGATAGTGGAAGTTTAATCATATTTGATATGTGTTTCATCCCTTCCTTTTTAAATAAGTTTGAAATTTTATGGCATTAGATCTAGGACATCCTCCTTATAATCTCAAGTTTAAAATAATTGAAAAAACACCTTTAAATCCATTATTCTAGAGATTGGATTTGTCTTTCATTGATTTCCTCACATAAATCAAAATTTGGAGAATTTTTGGAATACCCAACCTATCTTAAATCTTATGCTTAAGATATTGCACTAGATCCCCAACCTTAACCTTTATAATTACTGATTTTCTAGCTAGGGTTTTGACAAAAAATTGAAAGTCTTTTCCTACTACCAAATTTGGATTGCGACTACTAAGAAATGATAGACCTAAAACCCTGTGATATAGATCATATGAGTTTTTGGCATCTGACACCCATTTTATTACTACTGGGTGGGAATCTGCTTCCCATTGGACCTACTCTGCCAAATGGAGGACCCAACATCGTAGATCCAAAATATAGACATTATTGCAAACAATCTATGAGAGATCCATGACTTCCCATTGATCCAAAATAGGAACAACGAATGGATTTTTTGTCAACTAGGCTACACAATTTGGAAGTGACACAATAAGGTGGATCTAGAAAGAAAAATTTTCTGCAATCTCTAAATAAAAATCAATCTTGTGATTCAAATTAACCATAGATCTATGATTGTAGAAGTGATATTTGAGTGCATCTCAAAAAGAAAGCTTCTTAACTGTAACAAATCTTGGGATTTTTGCAGGAGGTCTAGCTTATGGAGAATGCGTGCAAGAAAAAAAACGTCAAAATCATAATCAGGTTGCCATTGGCTAGCCCCACCAGATCCTACCCTACTAGATTTATTTTTTAATATACCTCAAACATCTCCAAGCAAGAAACCAGACTCATAAAATGTTGGTCGCCTTCTACAACAAGAGAGAGCTCAGTCTCTATGGCAGAAAAAAACCCTAATGCTTTAAAGATCCATCTATCAATAATCCACTTATTTATTCAACCATGTATAATATAATTACATTAATTCCTAGTACATTAATTTATATTTGGAAATAGGACACTAGTCTGGAGGAAAACCAACAATGATAGAGGTATAATAGTGGTGTTCGATATTATAGGTCCAACTTTAATCAAAGTAAGAATGACTAACATAATATCATAACAATCTACATATGTTTAATCTCACACTTTTGTGATTCATACTTATTGAATCAAAGAATGAAACTCATTAAAAAGTTTGAAACATTGACCATCAAATTTTGTTGTTATTATTTATCCAAAAATTTATGTTACAAAAATCTACTTATGATTCATACCTAAATTTCTTATCACTATATCCTAAAGAATTCTATTTTATCATAAAAGACACTAATATATAATTAACATCTATTTATTTAACTCTTTGTACTTATTGAAAAATAATTACATTAAAAACTTTTGTTATAATATTTTATTTACCTATATATACATAATTTGAATGATACCAACATTATTTGTTATAAAATGTTTTTGAAACTTCAATTTTTATACTTTAATAAAAATATTATTAAATAAAATAAAAAATTACAATTAGTAAAAAACTCAAATAAAAGATTAAAACTTCATTAACAAGTAATATGTTATTTGAAGATATATATATATATATATATATATATATATATATATATATATATATATATATATATATATATATATATATATAAATAAATAAGTGAAATTTAAAAATATATTTAATTATGTTGAGAAGAGCTCTTTGCTCTAAGTTTAGTATAGTATGGAAAAGAGGTTGTTTTTTCATGTAAGTATTAGCTATTTTCTAACTCTTGATTTTGACAACATATGATTTTTCTCGTGGTATTTTTATTTAATGTATCCTATATAAAGCCATAAAATTTAAATGAATTTTGAAAATAAAGATTTGGTTCATTCTTTGAGTGCTATTTATCTCTTCTTTATTTCCCATCCAAAATAGTTAAATTTTCATAAGGCACAAAAAATTCTATATTCACGTCCAAATAATAATACAATATAAACAAAAGAAGTTATGTCTCAAGATTGCTAATCTATCATGGAGATACAATCTCTTCGTTGAGTGAATATCTCAACCATAGACCACTCTCGGAAGTTGGCCACTTTAAGAAGCTAACTAGTTGGAGAGAATCTTTCAACCAACTAGACCTCAACAAACTCCTAAAGATTAGGAACAAACTGTTGTACATAGAAATCTTCACAACTAAGACTAGTAGGAATTATATTTTCGAAGTCGACCCCTTAATGACTACTTGTCTAGATCTCAATGAACAAGATCTACATCTGGTCCAATCTGACATTTACACCATGTATCTTGTTCATGCAGACATGATCAAATTTTCAACATCCACATAAAGGAAAAACTATCCACCAATATGCATAGGTACCTAATCACAGCAATTGTTGGCCTAATAGGAAGTCCTTCACATACATGGTTCATCCAACTTCTTGATGAACTCTCTTTGACTTGGTCCTTTAGACTCTGAGATTATTTCATCTCACAATTCCCCCCTTAATCAAAGACTCAATTCTTCTATTACATATCAAGATTAGATACGAGTACACATGGCGCCCTTGTACCTACCTTATGGTTGATTCCACAACTTGATGTCATGAGGGAAATCAATTACATATCAATCTTAGATACAAGTACATCTACCACCCTCAAAATTACCGAGTGGTTGATTCCACAACTTGAGGTCATTAGGGAACAGATAAAAAAGGGGTATACATGCCTCTACGGGTCCTACAACCATATGCCCTTTTAATATACTCCAATCTTAAGAAGATACTAGGTACGTAAAACATTTTAGGGACCAGAACGAACCATTACAAAGAAATCATATGACATGTAGATTTGTTATAATTACAATGTGTGACTCATAATTTATCACAGTCATGAGTCTATTCTTCAAACTCAAACAAAATTTCACTATGTTGTCCTTTGGATCCTTTGCCCCTCATTTTGGATACACCAAACCATTCATATGTTGGAGCACACCACTGCTTTCTCACTTTTCTCACTTTAATCCTTTGTTGCACGGGAACGGCTCCCGACATTTCAGAAACTCGTTCCAGAGGTTCCTGCGCTCCCTGGAGCTTTGGAACGGTGCCGGAACTTACCTTTTTCTGCAGGAGCTTTGACAGGAGCTGCGGCACGTTCTTGGGACGTTGACCACTGTAATGATTAATGTTCCGGATTTTCCAGCTCAATTTGCCGCCAAAAAAACCTTTCGGGTTGTGTTTTCGGTAAGTTTTAATCTAAAAGGAAACTTCCATTCTGCAGTTTCCAGCTCAATTTGCCGACCAAAAAAATTACCACTTGTGTTTTCAGTATGTTTTCATAAGGAAACTTCCATTGTGTGTTAAATGTAAATTTTCCCAAAAAATTTCTCGGCTAAAAAAACTTGCATTCTGCAAAAGAAATCTCTCTTTCCCGCCAAAATCACTCACAATATTGCATAAAGGGTCTTAGTATGCCTCCACTTAGTCCATCAAGGTAATTGTTAACTTGTTGAGAGCGCATAGTTACTATCTGGTATTCATTTGCAAAGAAGAAGGAGCGTGGTATTCATTTGCAAACAAGAAGAAGAGGTTCTCTGCGGCCAATAACATCAGTAAGTTTCGAAATACTATGTGTTTTTTTCTAGCATTTAAACTCCAATAGCTGTGAGCGCTTTCTGCATGACTTTTATGGTATTTTAGTACGTTGGAATTGCATGGTTTCATCCAAAATATTATTTTGGAAAAAGTCTATTCATCATGTCTGCGTAGGGTGTCATTAAATATATACTTCTTATCCACGTAAAACAATTCTTAAAATAATTAAGTGACATCCATTATACCTGTGTTAAAGTTACAAGCATTACATCGTATACTTTAGTTGCAAAATTATTTTATAAAGTGATGAATGATAATGGTATATTTATGTCATTTAAAAATCTGATCATAAGGGTTACAGTGAGATTAGTAGAAAAAGTGAGCACTATCCAAGCATTATGTAACATTAAATGTCTCATCATTTATTTAAATTCGATTAATTTATAAATCATTTTTATAGAATTTATTTTAACTAACCAAGTGATTATAAATCATTCATAATAACATTTAATGCTATAGAATCAGGTGAATAATGTTCATTATAAGACTGGATAATGAATAATGTTGGATTAATAATATTTATTATGAATACAATTGAGTCATATTGTTATAGTTATGTACTTTCAAACTAGTTAATTTAAATAATGTCATTCACGTAAAAGACATTATCCATTATGTATCATATGATGTTATAAAATTGTTGTTTTAACATTTATGTATCAAATGATGTTATAAAATTGTTGTTTTAACATTTTGGGACAGCGAAGATACCGATTTGAGCACCTAAAGCTAGCTTAACATAATTTTATTGGAGCTTTATTTCGATATTCAAAATATTTTAAAAGATAATTTTAGATGGTCTCAATATTAAAAAAATTAGTTCCAAAGTAGTCGAACATTAAATTGCCATTAACTAGTTTTCAATTAAATAATGATAATATTTATGGCATTATGATTTGAATGCATTTGTTAACATACTTTTCAGATCATAGACAAAAATAGATCATTTGTGAATAATGAATCAACATTTTCAATTAATAATGATAATATTTGTGGCATTATGATTTGAATGCATTTGTTAGCATCCCTGCTAGATGAATACATTAGGGTTGTGTTACCATGAGGTTTCACTAAAATTATTTAAAAAAAATATTTTTCAATATTTATCTGAAATAAAACATTTTATTTTTCAACTTAATCGAGTGCTATTTGTATTTAGGAATGCACTCTATTGGTATTTATGAATTCAATAGATTGTGTTACTGTAATGTTTAAGTGCAAGTATTATGTAATTTTCTTTTTCAATTTAATTAAAAAATTAAAAATTGAAATTTATTTTAAAGGTAGTTTTGGAATTTTTATTTTTCAATTTCATTTAAAAAAAATATTATACATATAAACAAAAGCTACTTTCACATTAAAAATATGCATGATAAAGTGAGCATGAATATTTGTGATTAAGAATATTGATAAATATTTGTGAATATATGTGATTAAGAATATCGCAACTCTATATGTTAATTTCTTTTATAATTAGGGTAAACATAAATTTAATGTTGATAGAGTACATAATGGCTTACTTCCTCATACATATCACATTTCCAAAGATTAAAGGAAATGGAAAAAATAAATTATATTTTAATTCTAATATTATTATTATTAAAATAATTGATATATGAGTTATATATACATATATGAACATGTTACTTTTACCTTTTAGTATGAGTAGGTGTAATATGGAGTTGAGATATTAAGGAACATGATTGTATGCATAATTTATACTCTCCTAGATGTGAAGATGTGAAGTTGTGGCCTCTTAGGAAGAAACACATGTTACTAACCATTAAATCCACTTAACATTGGAGCCGATTATTGATACTCCATTAAAATATTTGAACAAAATAAAATAACATAAATTACAATTTAGATTGTACTCTATTTCTTTCAATACAATCAAACAGTTCCAATTCATGCACTGAAATGCATTGCATGCATTCATTCATTTTTCAATAAATCTTTAACTCCTTGAGTTATTTGTGCATCCAGAAAAATTAGTGATTTTTTTTATGTCTTTCTTTGAAGTTGCTATGGAGTTTAGCCAATTTTCATTATAAATTTGAAAATGAGATAATATTAATAGAAAATTTTAGTTCAATTTATTGTTTTTATTTTCATCACATTCTAAGGAGAAAAATCCCCTTTATACATTTTCTTGATATGAAACATTTTTTTGAGAATTTTAGTGTTTTTTTAAATATGGAAAATTTGATGGATTTATTTTAATTTATTTTATTATTTTTTAATTATTAATAGTTTTAGAATAAACATGATTAAATTAATAATAATCACTAGTTTAATAATTATAATTTTAGTGTTATTTTAGAGAGCATCTGGCATTATATTTTCTTAAAATACAAAGGCCAAAATTCATGGTATATCAAATTTCTACGTTTAATAAGAAAAAATACTTAATAATTTAATTTATGCCTTATGAGATATTACCATAAAGTACTTAATAATTTAATTTATTAATAACTTAATTTATGTCTTATGGGATATTACCATAAAGTACATAATAATTTAATTTATGTCTTATGGGATTTCTACCTTTGTTTTTAAGGTAAAGTAATTAATAATTTTAAATGCATTTAAATTCTTGGTTGGTCAAGTTAGATAAGAATATTAGTTATGGTAACATGATAACTTTTCCTTTAAGTAGCATTTGAATGTATAAAATTCAAAGTCCTAATGATTTATGGACAAAAAAAGTTGTTAAAAAATTTAATTTTAGTTTTGTTTTTAGAGAATATTTAGAATTATATTTTCTTAAAATATCTTAAATAAATTCCAAAATTCATACCTTGAGATTTCTACATTTTTACGGTAAATTAATAAATAATTTTAAATGTATTTGATTTCTTGGTCAAGTTAGATAAGAATATTAGTGATGGTGACATGGAATCTTTTCTTTTAACTAACATGTGAACAAAATTATTGATGTATAAAATTCAAAGTACTAATATTTTATGGACCATAAAAATTATTAAAAATTATAATTTTAGTTTTGTTTTAGAGAACATCTAGAAAATTCATGCATGGGATTTATGAGATTTCCTTAATCATTTTAAATATATTTGAATTATTGGTCAAGTTATATAAGAATATTAGTTATGATAACATGGATATCTTTTCCTTTAACTAGCATTTGAACAAAATTTTTGATGTATAAAATTCAAATCCCTATGGTTTTATGGACAATAAAAATGACTAAAAGTTATAATTTTAGTTTTGTTTTAGAGAATATCTAGAACTATATTTCCTTAAAATATCTTAAATGAAAGCCAAAATTCATGTCTTATGACATTTCTAAGTTTCTACTGTGAAGTACTTAATAATTTTAAATGTATTTGAATTCTTGGTCAAGTTACATAAGAATATTAGTGATGGTAACATGAATATGTATACCTTTAACTACAGTTGAACAAAATTATTGATGTATAAAATTCGAAGTCCTAATGTTTTATGGACAATAAAAATTATTAAAAATTATAATTTTAGTTTTATTTTAGAGAACTAGAATTATACTTTCCTTAACACCATCTAGATTGCTATTATAATCTGTTACATAAATGTTATTATATAGACTGTTGGAAAGTGTGTTCTTAAGTACATTTTCAATTGCATTTTCATTTTTGTGTACAAGTGCATGCTATTTTTTTTTCATTGTACATTTTGTTTATAATACGTTTTTTTGTGTCTTGTATTAATCAGGAAAATCATGGAGAGTGGTAGCTCAATGCCCACAAGTGGATCTTCTCTTCCTCCAATTCCAAGCGGTCAAGTCGAACAAAGCACAAACCCCAAGAAACCCTTGTTGAAATTTGTGAAGAAAATTACTAAAAACAAGAAAAAGAATAGTGGTGGTTGTGAAGAATGGATGTGCAAATTGTGTAACCATGTGTTTAAGGGAAGTTACACTAGGGTGTGGCATCATCTTCTATCCATATCTGGTGATGGGGTAAAGGGTTGTACATGTAAAATTGAGAAAAGGATGGAGTTGACAAAGCTTCATATGGCTTCCCTAGGATCTAATGTAATGAACTTGGACAATGATTGTAATTTTAAAGTACCAAGATCTCCTTCCCATGATATAGAAGATTTGGTTAATCAAAATGCATCAAACCAATTTGAATCTGTGGGGGGGTCTACTTCTAGGATGAGCAAGAGGCCTGCTAATTTTTCTCAGGAACAAATTTCTAAAATCTACAATGTAGTACATAGGGATGAGGCTGATGATGCTATTGCTGATTTTTTTATGGCAAATGGAATTTCATTTAATACTACCCGTTCTCCACATTACAAAGAAATGGTGCGGAAAATTATAGCTGCTGGCCCAGGATATGTACCTCCAAATTACAACAAAATGAGGACATCATTGTTAGATAAGGGGGTGACAAGAATGCAGGGGCTTATGGGACCTCTTAAACAATCTTGGATTTATTCAGGATGTTCAATAGTTATGGATGGTTGGACAGACATTCAACAAAGGCCATTGTTGAATATTATTGTTACATCTCCGGCTGGGCCCTACTTTTTAAGATCAATTGATTGTAGTGGGAAACTAAAGGATGCTACCTTCATGTTTGAAGTATTGAAAGAAGCAATTGATGATCTTGGTCCTTCAAATGTAGTACATGTAATCACAGATGCAGCCCCTGTTTGCAAAGCAGCAGGTTTGATGGTTCAAAGTCGATATAGGCATATCTTTTGGACTCCTTGTTGTGTACATGCCTTGAATAATGTCCTCAAAGATATTGGAAAAATATCTTGGATTGAAAAACTTATTTTAGATGCAAGAGATGCACAAATGTACATTTGCAACCACCATGCCTCATTAGCAATATATAGGATGTATTCAAGGAAGAGGTTTTTGAAGCCTGCAGAAACAAGATACGCTACATACTTCATTCTTCTTCAACGTATGGTTGAGGTGCATGCATCCTTACAAGCCACTGTTGTTTCCCAAGAATGGAATGCATGGTTTGAATCTAAATCAGTGCAGGCAAAAAAGATAAGAGAGCAGCTTCTTAATGATGATTGGTGGTCTGATTGTAAATATGTTGTTTCTTTCACAACTCCAATTGTGGAGTTGAATAGGTATGCAGATTCTGATTCTCCCACCCTTGGAGAAGTTTATGAATGTATTGATACAATGGTAGGCAAGATAAAGCACATCATTCGGGATAGAAACCCCTCTTTGGAGTTCTTTAACCAAATTCATAAGATAATAGGGCAGAGATGGATCAAACTCAATACCTCTCTTCACATGGCTGCTTATGCCCTTAATCCAAAGTGGTATATGGAGAGACCAAACAGAGTTCTACCGATTGATGATGAAGAAGTGAAGCAAGGATTTCTTGATGCCATAGGAAAAATTTATACACCTAATGAAGCAAATGTAATGCGAGAACAATTTATTGATTTTGCTACCTTAAACCCTTCCAGATTCTCTCAAGATGCAAGGGTGGACATCAACATTTATGCACAAAGGAATCCCATTGGATGGTGGAGAATGTATGGGGGAAAATCCCAAGAGCTTCGAAATCTTGCCTTACGCTTGTTATCTCAGGTTTCTAGTTCGTCAGCAGCTGAAAGGAATTGGTCCACTTACAGTTTCATTCACTCTGTTAAGAGGAATAGTCTTACCTCTAAGAGAGCAAAGAAATTGGTTTATATGCATAGTAGTCTTCGACTTCGCTCAAGGAATCTACCTGAGTATTTAGAGGGCCCGACAGCAAGATGGGATGTTGATGCTGAGGATGCTTCTCAGATTGATGATGATGAGGATAATCCTTCACCAGATGCAGGTTTAGTTGGCATACCTTTGGGTAGCATTGCAGTTTATCTTGATATTGATGATGGTGATGATGAAATTGGAGTGCCTAGCGAGGCTCAAGGTTATATGGATAATCTTCATGCCGAAGATTTCACTTTATGATCATCTTCAACTTTAATCTTTAATGTTACGTTTTGGCCTTTGGGCATTTTTGGACCATGTGTTACTTTTCTACTTTGAGAATTTACACTTTTTTTAACTATGTACTACATTGGGCATGCTAGAAATATGAATATTAATATGATTTCTTTGATTTTCACTATGTTTCATCAATTCAAAAGTGCCCCTTGAATCATTTACATTTTCAAATTTTCAGTTTTTAATTTGATACTCATACAATGAATTAAAATTTGAAATTGATTTTAATATTTTAATATTTTGATTCAATATTAATTTTGATTATTATATAAATTATGTAATTAAAAAAAAAAAAAAAAAAAAAAAAATTATTAAATAATATTACCGCTCCCAATTAGCCGTTTCCTATAAATTTTGGGGAAACTTCTTGCCGTTCCGGACACCCGTACCCAAGTTCCCAACGTTCCCACGTTCCAGAAACTCATGCAACATAGCTTTAATCCTTCCATCATAGTATTCCCTCATCATAGGATTTATATTGTTGATTTTTTGGCATCTTCATTTTTAACTCTAACATAATGGTAATAGATCTCCATGCTTTACATATAATCAATTAAAATAAAAAATTATAACAAAATAACTTCATATTAAAATCCCTAATCTAAATATGTATACAAACTTCAGAAACATATTCACTTTCACCCATACCAAAAAAATACCAAATAACAATATAAACACAAACAATGACCCTCCTTTTTTGCATTAACTCCCATGTTACAAAAATGTATTCAACTCCCTTGAGGTCCACAAAAGTTGGCTTGTGTTGGGAGGAGAGAAAATCGGCACCAATAAAAGGGAAGGAAGTTTTGTATTTTTTATTTTGGGGTGGGAAGGAAGTTATGTTACAAAAATGTCGTTGTTAAGAAAGTGAGACTTGTGAATAAACTACACCTTGAACCTATGGCTATCAAAGCTCATACCTCTAACTCTCTAAAAATAGTCTGATAATACATCGGTGTGTGGACAATTACAAAGCTTGGACTTGTGGAATTGTAGAAATAGTATAATGATAATAACATTACCTTAAGGATTGTCATCAATTATAGGATTAGACCTAGCCTATCTCTGGAACAGTCTTGAAACATTACCAAGAATAACCAATTATAGGAAAATCGTACAAATTACCAAGAAAATTTTTAACTGAATGATAAGTAAAACATCGTTTTATTTTGGGGTGGGAAGGAAGTTATGTTACAAAAATGTCGTTGTTAAGAAAGTGAAACTTGTGAATAAACTACACCTTGAACCTACGGCTATCAAAGCTCATACCTCTAACTCTCTAAAAATAGTCTGATAATACATCGGTGTGTGGACAATTACAAAGCTTGGACTTGTGGAATTGTAGAAATAGTATAATGATAATAACATTACCTTAAGGATTGTCATCAATTATAGGATTAGACCTAGCCTATCTCTGGAACAGTCTTGAAACATTACCAAGAATAACCAATTATAGGAAAATCGTACAAATTACCAAGAAAAATTTTAACTGAATGATAAGTAAAACATCGTTTTATTTTGGGGTGGGAAGGAAGTTATGTTACAAAAATGTCGTTGTTAAGAAAGTGAGACTTGTGAATAAACTACACCTTGAACCTACGGCTATCAAAGCTCATACCTCTAACTCTCTAAAAATAGTCTGATAATACATCGGTGTGTGGACAATTACAAAGCTTGGACTTGTGGAATTGTAGAAATAGTATAATGATAATAACATTACCTTAAGGATTGTCATCAATTATAGGATTAGACCTAGCCTATCTCTGGAACAGTCTTGAAACATTACCAAGAATAACCAATTATAGGAAAATCGTACAAATTACCAAGAAAAATTTTAACTGAATGATAAGTAAAACGAACAGCTCAATAAAACTTCCTTCGTTTTCATCAATGTTCGTACTGTCAACTTTTATCCACATCAAGAAAAATTTTACGGATGTCAGACGATTTTATTATTTCATAAAATTTAGAAAATGTTTGCATGATCTGCATCTCTAAATCCTGTTTCTGAACAACTATTCTATCCCGGCCACATAGGTACAAGAAGTTAATCATGTGTAGGGGAGAGACAGACATGAAATTTCTTTTCGAATTTCTCCTATAGCTTTAGAATAAATTACCAATAAATCGTCCTTCATTTTCGTCAATGTTCTTACTATCAACCTTTATCCATATCAAGAAAAATTTTGACTGAATCATAAGTAAAATGAAAAGCTGCATAAATCATTAGAATTTGATGTCTCTTTAGACTATCATTCAGTTAAATTCACATTCCAGTGAACACTGATATGTACCTGAAACAGCTTTTGGCCGACTCTACATGAATTTGGATAAGTTCATTTTTTTACAGTTCGCACCATAAATTAGCAGTACCTTGTTACAGTTCGTAGCAAAAATAGTTTTAGATTGAAAACTTACAGATTCGGAACGGAGCCGTACAATCAAAACAAAACTTTTAGAGCTGATTCGGAATGGAGCTGTGCAGGTAGGTGAATCGAACAGGTGCAGTTTTCGCGATGTTTTGTTTTGTTTAGAACAGGAACAGGCATGCAATGAGTGAGTGGAGCAATGGAGGAGCAATGAGGGGAAGGGGAGCGGGAGGGCACGAAAAATTGGAAACATTGCTGGCAGCATTAAGTTTCTCTGACTGAAAATCACCGTTCATCAAAGTTTCCTGATTTGGTCTGATCTTCCTTCTGACAACAAGAAATGTGTGTCAGACGGCAGAGGAATTGCGAGCCGGAACCGGAGCGGGAACGAACAGGAAGTTTTTCCGACGGGGCACGGAAACTGGGCAATTCCTCCGCCCAGTGATACTATTCTTATATTATGTTCTAAATTTTTTAAAACCACGTTAACTTTTTTATTATTATTTGAAATGTTGCTTGTGTAAGGGAGTTGAGTATGTGAAAGTTTTAAAATGTATAAAATTAAGTTATCACATTAAATTTAATAATTACACAAATATGAAAATATGTTTCATATTTTAAATCAATAAAATAGATTTAAAATATATATGAAAATAGGTTTACATTTTAAATCAATAAAAAATATTTAAAATATGCATTTTTGAATCAATGTATAAATATATATTTTAAACAAAATTTATGAAAATTTTTAAATATAAATTGGAGGGTAATTTATGCATGTATATTATAATAATTAATAATTAAAATTGTCTAGATTCATTTGAACTCCTCATCTACAAGGGTCAAAAAAAAAAAAAATCTTGGGGGACAAACATTATTTGAATATTTGCTAAAAAAAATGTGTGTCTTACTTTGTTGAGAACAACTAAAAGGTGGTCACTAAAATATAGAATCCCATGGAAGTTACTAGTATTTTTGTTGGATGGATCAAGACATATATCATCAGTAGATTGACTAGCCGTTCAAAACATGTATAGTCTCTCACCCTTGACATGGACATGGAAGTTACTAGTAGTTTTGTTGGATGGATCAAGACATATATCATCAGTAGATTGACTAGCTGTTCAAAACATGTATAGTCTCTCACCCTTGACATGGACATGGATGACTAGTAAAGACATATTTTAAGTGAAAAAATGGAGCTTTGAATTTAATTAGATTGTTAATTTTGGGAATATTGAGGAATTTGAAATATAGTAGTGAGTTCTGAGAATATTTTGGGAATGGTAGTTAAAAATGGAATCTTAGAGAATCTTTATCTATGTCTTCACTACTCTTATCCTCATTTCAAGTATTGTGACATGTTCGATCTTCTACATTCTTTATCTTGTCCTTGCAAAAACATAAACAATTTCGCTCCTCCTACATCATGATCATATATCCTTTTTGAGTTTTCTTTGGATTATTAGTAATCACATCTTGGATTTTCTTTGGTTTATTACACATATGTGCATTATTTTTTACATAAGCTTACCATTGACTATTACAATTGTCAAGACTTTGTGTTTACTACTTACAGTGAACATCATATCAAATCAAGTGACTTGGGTGGTTTTCTCTTACTACAAATATCATTGGATTCTATGAACTAGAAATAATACATTGCATCACTGACCATAAACATTTCAATACATATTTTAGGAGTATCAACAAGATTACAACATCATTGATTTAGGTACATACAATTCAAAGTTACATTAAGAACAATATAGTAGTTATACATAAATTAATTCAATATCATTTCCTTTTTGAATCAAAATATTATTTAGGTAGGACCATTAAAGGACTTAGGGATTTTTTTTTAATGTATTCATTACATTTTCCTATATTATTTTTTCCTTTTTTTTCTTCTCTCTTCTTCCCCTTGCATATTTACCATTTTTTTTCTTTGTGTCTTCTTTGTTCATTTTCACATGCTACTGCATCATTCTCTTTGTCATCATTTTTTTTCATCTTATCATTTTTATTGTTACTCCATCATTCTCTATCAACATCTTATTTGTTAATGTTATTCTCTTTTCCCTTTGTTGTTGCATGTTTCTCTCCATAATCAACTTTCTTTTGTTGTTATCTTATTTTTCCATGAAGTCATCTACTTTTTTTTAGTACAATTTTTTTTTACAAACAACGATATCCACATATACCATGATACATGAGTGATATCCATATATAAAGAAATTCATATACCATGATACATGAGTGCTATCCACTATGATCACTAGCTCTCTAAAATTCCTTTTCACCTGCATGATTCATCAACATATTAAACACTCTCTTCATTATAAATTGGTCCCAATCTTACCATATTAATCCATCTCACTTTCCCCCTCTCACATCAAGCTAGCATAAGAATAAACTTGACACTCTCATACCCATCCTAATTGTTAATTTCACAAGTTGATCTCACATTCTCTCTATGCATAAGAAGATTCATGCTACATGATTACATGAGTGACCTTACTTGATAGGTCCTACAAAGCACTAGAGAAAAGAAACTTTCCCATGAATATACTTTTGCATGGCTCACCCTGCAACCTCACGAAGCATACTCATCATTACATCAATAGTATCCACACATACCATCATACATGAGTGATATACATATATAAATAAATTCATATACCATGTGATGAAAAGAGATCCTGGGGTATCACCAAAATCCCTTTTCATGTAAAAATTTCGATCCTGGGCCTGTGGGTCATGGCCCACTAAGTCTTATCGGAAGCGTTTTAGCCTTTTAAATATAATCATGGATCTTTATAAAATCAATCATCCCCTTAATCACTATCGCAAGCATACAAGATATGTGTTAAGGTTTTTAAAAAAACCTCGCAACAAACAATAATACAAACACACGGACATATTATATACATTCAACTCCAATCCACATATTCCGATGTGATATCATCGGCAGTCGCAAATCGCATAATGTAAATACCACAACTCTCGACAGTGCTGCAGCTCCGATCCGATTAATCGGAAATCAGAAATTCGGAACTGTTAACAATCGGCAATCGGGAATGTGACTTCCATTGTCGGCTCTTCAGAATTCCCAATGCAACTCAATCGGACCCGATTTCACATAAAGGTTTTCACTGATGTGATATGAGATCTTTACTCCTCTGGTTTTGGATCTTGTTGCCTTTGATGGATTTTCTGTGGTTTAACACGGATCTGCCACAATCTGGAAACACTCTGTTTTAGCACGCCATCACTCCATACAACAAGAGGTTTCCATATCATTTTATCCGGAATCGATCCTACACGACTAATAATTACTTGCACATGCACGTACAAACAAGGGACTTGCTGTCAATATATATATATATATATATATATATATATATATATATATATATATATATATATATATATATGAATACATACAGGCGCACAATCAACACTGAAACACACGCTTTTATATTATACACAATATGATTACAGGTTTGAGGCATTGCAGCCTTAGAACAGTTTCTCCCTCAACTATATTTCAACACTCTGTTGACACAATTTCTATGATTTCGCTCCTCCCTCTATCTGTCTCATTACATATATTTATAGAACATGCAGGTTCATCGTTACAGAAATATTGGATCGGATCCTTTCTCGTTACAGAAATATTGGATCGGATCACTGAAAGGATCCGATCAACCCTCTCACAAATATCTCAACAACCCTTCCAGCTCGCAATATGGATATATATGAATACATGGCAGATTACATCAATATTTAATTTAGTCCATCATTTAAGCTCTATTTTGACAGAAATTTTCCCCTTATTTAGCTCGAAGGTCCACGTCCTCTCCTTGCTTCGCTTTGGATTCCTCCCTTTGTCTAAGGGTGTTGGATGCTCCTGCATCGGACTCCCGAGGCACAAAAGTTTATGACCTCCTGGTCATATGCTTCTCCTTATCCTTAGCAATTCTACCCACTATTTCAATCCTTCAATGGAATTTCCTTCATGGTCTTCTGTGAGATGCAACCAACCTCTGCAGTAACAGTTTCCTCTGTTACACGATACCTCACCAAGCCCTACGCACTCGGTCTTTTGGCATCCTTCTGGTTCTCTCCTCTGGAACCAATTGAGCACACCTTGCTCTAGGTTGCTGCAAATCTTCTCACCTTTCGTTGCCGCCACCTACACGACGGTAAGACCATAAACTCTCCAGCTTTAACACAACTGTACCTCTTTCCCCTTCTGCTTGCATTCTTCTTTCTTCTCGCGGGAAATCCTTTCCCTGCTCTGATACCACTTGATGAAAAGAGATCCTGGGGTATCACCAAAATCCCTTTTCATGTAAAAATTTCGATCCTGGGCCTGTGGGTCATGGCCCACTAAGTCTTATCGAAAGCGTTTTAGCCTTTTAAATATAATCATGGATCTTTATAAAATCAATCATCCCCTTAATCACTATCGCAAGCATACAATATACATGTTAAGGTTTTAAAAAAAAACTCGCAACAAACAATAATACAAACACACGGACATATTATATACATCCAACTCCAATCCACATATTCCGATGCGATATCATCGGCAGTCGCAAATCGCATAATGTAAATACCACAACTCTCGACAGTGCTACAGCTCCGATCCGATTAATCTGAAATCGGAAATTCGGAACTGTTAACAATCGACAATCGGGAATGTGACTTCCATTGTCGGCTCTTCAGAATTCCCAATGCAACTCAATCGGACCCGATTTCACATAAAGGTTTTCACCGATGTGATATGAGATCTTCGTCCTCTGGTTTTGGATCTTATTGCCTTTGATGGATTTTCTGTGGTTTAACACGGATCTGCCACAATCTGGAAACACTCTGTTTTAGCACGCCATCACTCCATACAACAGTAGCTCAAATATCATTGGATCAGCATCGATCCTACATTGATCGATGGTCGATCAACACACTTACAAACACGAGACTTCAAGCCATCAATACATATATATATGAATACATACAGGCGCACAATCAACACTGAAACACACGCTTTTATATTATACACAATATGATTACAGGTCTGAGGCATTGCATCCTTAGAACAGTTTCTCCCTCGACTACATTTCAACACTCTGTTGACACAATTTCTATGATTTCGCTCCTCCCTCTATCTGTCTCATTACATATATTTATAGAACACGCAGGTTCATCGTTACAGAAATATTGGATCGGATCCTTTCTCGTTACAGAAATATTGGATCGGATCACTGAAAGGATCCGATCAACCCTCTCACAAATATCTCAACAACCCTTCCAGCTCGCAATATGGATATATATGAATACATGGCAGATTACATCAATATTTAATTTAGTCCATCATTTAAGCTCTATTTTGACATAAATTTTCCCCTTATTCAGCTCGAAGGTCCACGTCCTCTCCTTGCTTCGCTTTGGATTCCTCCCTTTGTCTAAGGGTGCTGGATGCTCCTGCATCACCATGATACATGAATGTGATACACTATGATCGCTAGCTCTCTAAAATTCCTTTTCAACTACATGATTCATAAACATATTAAACACTCTCTTCATTATAAATCGGTCCCAATCTTACGAGATTAATCCATCTCAATTTCCCCCCCTCACATCAAGCTAACATAAGAATAAACTTGACACTCTCATACCTATTCTAATTGTTGATTCCACAAGTTGATATCACATTCTCTCTATGCATAAGAAGATTCATGCTACTTGATTACATGAGTGACCTCACTTGATAGGTCCTACAAAGCACTAGAGAAAAGAAACTTTCCCATGAATATACTTTTACATGGCTCACCCTGCAACCTCACAAAGCATATTCATCATTACATCATTTCATTTTTGGTAGAAAAAAACATTTAAAAAATACATCATTTCATTTTAGGTAAAATCAGCATTTAAAAAATACTTTTCTAAATCACACTATGATCTTTTACTTCATGATAAACTAATTATATGCCCAAAAAATTACAATCATTTTGTGTAGATTCTAAATATAAACTCATTATAATCTAAAATCATTGCTATTTATCACCTGCATGCTTTACATCTCTGTCATCATAGTGTATTCCTCATCATTTTATTTTATTGACCATTTTATTTAGTTAATAAGTTGTGATATCTCCCTTTGTATTCACTAAACTTCAAAATCTCTTTGCCTCTCCCACATCAATATTACATGTTTCAATGTTATGCCCGTTTTAGTTCAAAACACACACATCCAAAAAAAAACTTCTCGAAGGAAAAAAAGCTTAAAATAAAAACCATAATTACTCCAAAATCCATCAAATTGCACCATTCCAACATAAATTAATAATAAAAGAGTAAATTATAGGACACTCTCCTCTTCAAAGTCACCTTGTTTTAATTGGAAGCTCTCGTGCTTCTCAATTTCTATGTACAATGTTCGATCCACAGTCTAACTGCATTGTTGCTTTGCAAATAGTGGTGTTCCTACCTACACTCACGTGAAAAAGCAGTAGAGACAAAACCAATTCTGAAGAAGAAGACCGAGATTTGAAAAAAAAAAAAATCATCCCTAATAAAGCATCAGAGAGATTAAGATTAATCCACCTGCGTTATTAAAGCAGACCAGATGTTCAAAAGAAGCGGTAGGCGTTACTAACGCAGCTGAGAAGATTTAACAGACGCATTAGTTTCAGAAACTTAATAGTGATTTCCGCCACACCCGGCCATAGAGCCTCAAAACGAGCGTTAGACAAATTCCATTGCAGCAACCTGATTGGAAGCACGAAGAATCATAAAAAGTCAAGCGAAACCAGGATGATCCACTACCCATAAAAAGTTCGGATGCACGAAAAGGTCAATGGTTAAAAATAAAAGAGGGCTTCAACGAAAAGTCCAAGAAATTCTTGTTTGATATTCCAACGCAAAGGGTTAAGGTTTGAACGAAATGTTTCAAGCTCCTTTGTCTTATTTATTTATATAAAGTGCTTAATATTTTAAAGTGTTGGAATTTTGTGGATATTGCATAAGGATCATTATGGATCAAGTCTAATTCAATGATTTATGTTTATGAAAAACGAGCACTTATATTTATAAAATAGGGTTCTATTAAAACACAAGGGGGCAAATTGGCTGTGGACAATGTAATACAATGGGGCAAATTGCTTGTGGACAATGTAATATTTTTTGAATGGATATTAGGGTCTATTAAAAAGAAAAAACAATTATATTTTTTTCAAAAGGGATTTATTAAATATTTTGGGAAAGCATTGTTTTTGTAGAGAATTTGTCAACTTGTTTTTGAAGTTGAGCAACAACTGTGAAGGCATAGTTGTTTTTTTTTCCGAAAAAGAAAAATCGAACTTTCTATTATGATCATAAAAGGCTACATAGTATATGCCCTTGGTATTCCGAGAAACTGTATGTTTTCCTTTCAGTCATAGAAAAAAGAAAAACATGGATTTTGCAACTATAAGGAAAACATCACCATTGTTTCCACTAGCCTTAACAAGTTTTTCAAGATATAGCCCCTGTGTTGACCCCCGGGCTTCCCTTTCAAGGAAAAAACAACCCTAAACGAGAGTCAAAACCAGGCCTTTTGTTGATTTCTACACAAAAACATCTGAGTAGTAAACACTATTTCAGATGTACAGTGTTTTGAAACATGAAAAAAACCCCTTTGTTATCTCCCAGATCTCCTCTTACGAGGAAAAACAATCCGAAACAGAGATAAGAGGAGAGTTGAACAAAATATGCAAGTTTGAATTAACATTAAACAAGAGCTTATAAAACAAATAAAAACACAAAAAAGAATTGATTGATTTATCATTTAGAGAGAAAATGGCGGTTGATCCAGGACCCAGACCACTTCTCCTTTGAATTCTTTAATTACCCAGGACCCCATAGCCTGTTGTATTCCCTCCTTAGATAGGAGGTCCGCATCCATGTTTCGTTCCCTGTAAATGTGACAAGCAGAGATTTGATTAAAATGAGCTTTCAGGTTCACAACCTCTTCTAATAATGGAAGCAACATATAGTTGTGGCAACTTTGAGTTCCATTAAACCATTTAATAATAATCATGGAGTCTTCAAATAATTGGGCTGCTCTCAGCTCAAGTTCAATACGCCAATGCAGAAGCAATTTAAGAGATTGGAGTTCGACAAAGTTGTTTGTTCCTGATCCTAACCCCACAGAGGCTTTGAAGGTCTTTCCCAGAGGGAAATGGATAGTGAGCCCTGCCCCACACATGTTCTGAGGGTCAAAAGCCCCATCAAAGTAGGCCCATGGAATGTCATCCCTGATTTCTTCCTCCTTTATGACCTTGACCGGTTGGGTTTCCTTAGGGATAGGAATATGTTCGAAGATGGATGCCCCTTCTGATGCTAGGAGAGAAAAAAGAATCAAAGTGTACTTGAAGATAACCCAATTCTTGGCAATCAAAGTACCCCACGATATAATTAGCGGGACATTTCTCACCTGGTCATTTGGGGCTTCATTCCACCACTTTTTCCAAGCCTCCAGGATGGAGGGACCTTCCCATCATTGGGATAGGTTTAGAAGCCTCAAATATTCTGCCCATAAACTAATGTTAAAGGGGCATGATAGGAAAAGGTGTTGAATGGATTCCTCATTCTTTTTGCACAGGGAGCACCAACCCGGCCCTATCTTGCTCCTTTCTGCATATTATCCTAGGAAGGTACTTTGTTCTTTAAAATACACTAGAAGAAGAACCTTGATTCCCACAATGACTTATACCACCACTCCGGCTCAACCCACCATTTTTGAGCCATTAGCCACTTGTATCCAAATTTCGGGGCATACTGGCCTGTGGGGGAATTTACCCATCGTAGAGAATCCGAACTTTCTTGAATGCGTATATCTGTTCTTTCTAGCTCACTTATATATCCCTGCCATTCTTCCCTCCACCTTCCTTCTAGTTGAAGGTCCTCCCCTGACTTCCACGCTTGTCCCCAAATGGTTGACTGGCCTAATTGATCAATATGACTCAAATAGCATATCCCTCTGCTAGCAAGATGATCTAGTAAATCTCAAGAGAGTGCAAATACCCTGTTGCACCCTACCCAAGGGTCTTGTCCAAGTATGACCTATTCGCCATTTCCCACATGCCAAGCCAATCCTTGTTCAATGGTCCTGATGGAGGCTAGAGTGGCTTTCCAAACAATCGAGGTGTTTCACACCTTCTTTACAGGTAAGCGCAACCAATCTTCCATCAACATAGGGTCAATGTATTTTCTCTTGACCATTGTTGTCCATAAATTCTCCATGGTGATAAGTCTCCATCCCAGATTTTCTTCCAGAGAAGGGGTGAAAGATGAGAGCTCCTTAATTCCCCATACTCCCCAAGCCTTTGGTATCGCTACTTTCTCCCACGCCACCCACGACAAAACAAGTTCTACCTTTGATCCTGCCCACAGAAACCTGCTACATAGCTTGCTTATTTTTTAGAGTATACCTTTTGGGACCCAAGTTAAGGTAGCCCAATACACCGGAATAGCCAGTGCAACTGCTTTGATCAGCACAAGCCTCCCTACCCTAGACAGCCATTTGAAGCTCCAATGCTTCATTCTAGTCTCGATTTTAGCCACTAGCCAGTGCCAGTCCTAAGTTCTATAGGAGTCAGGCTTTAAATAGAACCCCAGGTACTTGAAATTGTCGTTGAATGATTTAAATTCAAAGGGGAGTACTTTAGAGATTATATCCACTTCTGCCCTTGAAAACCCTTCCATGGTTATAGAGGATTTTTGTTTGTTGATACTCAGCCCTGTAGCCTTGAGGAAGAGATCCAACACTGATTTGATTCGTCTGATGTCTTCACTGCTTCCATTGCTGAACAAAAGGATATAATATACAAATAAAAAATGAGTAATGGATAGGTTGACAGCCACTTCAATTCCTTTCAATTTTTCTCTCCTTTTTGCATCATGGATCATTTGACTTAGGCCTTCTGCTGCAAGGAGGAAGAGGAGGGGCAATAAAGGGAAACCCTGACGAAGACCCATCTGAAATTGAAAGAAAGGAGTTACAACCCCATTGATCAAAATGGCAATACTAGAAGTTGTGATGCATCCCATCACCCAATTTATGAAATCATTCCTGAACCCAGATGGATCAGGAGTAGCTGAAGGTACAACCAACTAATTCAGCCATATGCTTTAGATAGGTCGATTTTCACTATCGCTCCTTTCTTCCTGCTTCTCTTAAGACTGTGTAGGGTTTCCTGAGCCACCCCTAACGCCTCATCAATTTTCCTTCCATCCAAAAACCCAAATTGTTCCATAGAGATGTTTTTTGAGAGGAAAGGCTTTATGCGAGTGGTTATCACCTTCGCAATAATTTTGTAAATGCAGGTGCAAAGAGAGATAGGCCTAAAGTCCTCAAAATATTTCGGGTCCTCCTTTTTTGGGATGAGAGCGAGGAATGTGGAATTGAAGGGTTGGTGGATGTTCCTGGTGATCCTTGACTCTTCTACCACCCCAAGCAAGTCCTCCCCCAGAGATTCAAAGAAGTGTTGAAAGAATTCCATTTTCCATCCATGTGGGCCAGGTCTTTTGTCCTTCTGCATTGACTTAAGAACCCCTTCCACCTCCTCTTTGTCACTAGATCCATTATACTATCATTTCCTTCCTCTTCAATATATCTAGGGAAGAACTGTGCCACTCTGATCACTTATGCTACTGTGGGCTCTGATGGGGCTTTGAAAAGAAATCTGAAGTAGTTGCATCCAAAACTAGATAGTTCCTTGAAGGATTTTTTAGTTCCCCCTTCTTCGTTTGCATCCCTAGATGGTGTTTATATTTTTGCGCCCTTTTGTGTAATTCTGGAAAAAACTAGTATTCTCGTCCCCTATTGTCAGCCAGATTGCCCTACTTTTTAGGCACCACCTTTTTTCATTTTCAAGTAAAATTTTCTTCCTGGCCCATTCTCGGATCTTTATTATGTCCCTCATTTCATTTGTTTCATAGTCGGCACCCTTCGACTTTTCCAGGTGATCCAATTCCTCATTGATCAACCGAAGGGTTTCCTCCTCCCTGACTTTTTTCACTTTTTCCCACTCCAAAGTGGCCTTTTTCATCTATTTAAGGTTCTCCATGAAGTGGATGCTCTTTCTTCCATGTCAAACCTCCTCCCCCTTCCTCCAAGTATCTTTTAACAGTTGATTGAATGAATCTTCCTTGAGCCATGAAGAGTTGAACTTGAAAGGGGTTCCAGGTTTCTTGTGGGGACCTTTGATTTCCAAGAGAATAGGTAGATGGTCTAAAACACCCCCTTCCCCCGCAAAGTACCGGAAGACTGAGGATCGTGTTACCAACTCCTCTTTTAGAAGGAAATGATCCATCTTTTTTTCCACCCTATCCTCTCTAGCTCTTTTGTTCCTCCAGGTTGGTCTTTTCATAATTAAGTTGGCATCCACCAGATGTAAAGAGACTATCTTATTCAGGAAAATTCAGTGAGAGGTTCCGCTCGAGAAGAAGGACCCCAAGCTTCAGAGAGCCCGAGAGAAAAATTCATATCCCCTCCCATAATGAGGTTTGGATCATTCAGACATGATTTGGCAAAAAAATTATTCCAGAAAGAGACCCTATCCAAGCATGGGCCATAAAAATTTATTAGCAGGAGGGGATGGCAGAGTTCATTGGAGTAGACTTCCAAAGCTAAGACATTGGCCATTCTCAATGAGTTAATCTCCTTCAATCTTCTAGAATTAATGCCCATCGTCAGCCCCCCAAACCTTCCTAAAGCGTCCAAAGCCAGAAAGGACCAACCCGGGAACACTCTAGACAAAGCTCCAACTATTTCCTCCCCTGCACCCAAAGTCTCTTGAAGCATAAGGACATCCAGCTCATAGGAATTCACCAAAGTCCTAAGTGCTAGTTTTTTAGGTTGACTAACGAAACCCCTAAATTTTAAAGATAGAATGATCATTAGTAACCCAAGGATGGGGTTTGAGCTGCTCTAAGAACCCCTGAAAGAGAAAGTTGTTTCCCATCAGCTATATCAAGTTTTTCCCTTACCTGGGCTTTGGACAAGTTTGATTTATGACCCCTAGTCTTTGTTGGACCGACCGGGAGAGGCTGAGGTCTGAGACCTCCCACCACATTCTGAGGCATAAACTTCTTGTGCTTGGGTCTAAGGTTATAAGGAGGTTTCTCTGGAGGGAAGGACAGGGTGGGGGGAAGCTCAGGGCCTAAGATGATAGGAGGATCAATGAAGAGTTCAGGAATAAAGGTTATTAGACTGTCCAAATTCTTCAAAACAGAATTCATATGAATAGATTCCATTAAGACAGGCCTGGAGGGACCAGGCCTTATAAGAGAAAAAATAGAAGTAAAAAAAGAGGAGCATTGAGAGATGACAAGGTCCAGGATCATATCCTCCTGCTGAGGTGACGAGGCTGCTGCGTCTAGAGGACCAGAGGGGATCATAGGCTACTCCTCCTGTTGATTTTGTGCGATGGGACTTCTTGACTCTGTCTACATGTCTTGAGGTCCCTCTTCTAACTGCTGCCCACTTTCTCCCTCCAAACATTCCATCGGCTCCCCTTCAGTTTCTCTGAGTTCCTCTACTTCCTGAATCCCAATTGACATTCAGGTCTCCCTCTTCTACTTCCTTCTTCTTCAGTGGCCTAATGGGAAATCCTTAGTGAGATGACCATATTTGTGACAATGGTGGCATCAGAAGGGCATATGTTCATAGTCGAGCATCTGTGTGAAAGCAAGGTCCCTATTTTGGGTTAAGGCTGACCAGAATTCTTGCTACACTCTTGTCCATGGTCTGGAGGTAAGACGTATCCACCTCCAGGAACTGCCCTAGAGTGTTCCCAATTGATCTAAATGTTGATTCCATCCATAAAGGGATAGGTATTCCTGGAATTTTAACCCACACTGTGGTTTCCTCAATTTTCTACCTTTGTGCATCAAACAACGATGTCCATTTCCTAAAGAGAATAGGTCATTTCCCAAAGTTCTAGTTGCGCCGCAACACCCATTCCAATGATTCATTCTTTGCAAATTTGATCATAAACCACCCTTGAGCTAGGGTTTGGACTTCGACCTGTCCCTCCGGAGCCACTGACCATGCTTTTTAGGTTTATTCCGAATTTTTTTTTTTTGTGAATTTGCTCCCTTTGACATGGTCTACTAGAATTGTTTCAGTGGCTTCCATTACCTTGTCTATTTGAATATCAATCCCAAGCACACAACATAGGATTTCCTCCTCCTTCCTGATCATCTTAATTTTTTTTCTCTTATTTCATGCAACCCCACTCCTTCCTCCTCCCTCACCCTCCTATGGGATTTCGAGAGCATTTGGCCCTTCTGAATCGAGTGACCCAGTTCGCCCTTCCACCTGAATTTGGGGTTTGTCCCGAGGGGTTCTCCCTCCTGCTTGACCGCTTACGGCCCCAAAGCCGACATGCACCTCCACTTCTTTGTGAAAACCTGAACACCTCTCCTGTTCCTCAACTTGTCTTATGGGTAGTATCCCACCTACGGATATGATCTCTGGCTCTCGGTTTAGAATAAGGTTTTTAAAAATACCTTTTCCCACCTCGGACCAAGATCCCACCACCTCACAGCCCTGAAATGGGTGGAATTCCTTGTATTGTTGGGTCTATTTCCACTGAAAGGGACTTTTGTGAGAAAAAGAGGCATCCAAACGGACTCCTTTGACCAGATCCTGCTGACAATGGGCTTCTTCTAGGAAGGCCTTCAAACCCACATTCCCTTGAATCCTGCAACTAGCAACAATGTCCTCTAACCCTCCTGAGAATAACTGAATTTTAAGGCCAACGGGCAAAGGAGTACTTACATGAGCTACCGTGGCGTCCGCTTCTGCTGCCGTCCCAAGAGCTGTAGGATGTTGATGCCGGTTAGTTCTGTTATCTACCTTCTAATCACTGTTGAGGGTACCGAGCATGCTTTCCTCTAAAAACCCAATTCTATTCCCTGTGCCCCAGACCTCCTCCGAGCCTCTGAGCTTTGACCCACCTCCTCTGATCATCGAAATATACTTCTCAAGGTTTTTCTCCGATACTTCGTAACCCCAAACTGCAATAAGATCTTCAGGCTCGAGATCAAGGTCTATGAATTCCCATTCTCTAACCATGGTTTATTTTCCTGTTAGCAGCTAAAAACCCCTTTTGACAGCACATGACCACCTGCAAACCCGTGAATGCATGCTTTCTCCTAAGGGTGGCAGCAATATTTGGGGCATAACCTGCATAGTCTTCCATCCTTCACCCAAAACCGCATGTTCCTTGGCTCCTTTCCCAATGCGTGACGTGGGGTACTGTGGTGTGCCCAATTTTCCATTGTACCCTGACATTCCAAGAAGTATGTCTCGACCCTACAGTCCTCGATTTTTCACCTGCACTGAAATCAAGAGTGCTAGGGTTTATCTCCCGCTGCCACGATTAAGATTTTGAGCTCCGTTATCGCCTTCCATTGTTCCCCCAATCATTGTCAAAATGCTCAGAGGAATAGTTGGTATGTTTGAATCTTGATTGAATTTTTGAGTTGTAGTAAGCCAACACTCAACAAATGAGAAAATCCAAGATGCTGAGAAATTCAAAGCGACAACATGAGATGTTTGAGATCTTTTTAGACTTGGAAGAGAAAAGGCAAAAAAATGTCTTTGCATTGAAATGCATAAAATAAATTTTGAATGAAATCATTCTTCCCTTGATTTCAGATGCCAAGACAGCCAAGGAAGCCTCAGATACACTTGAGAGGTGTTTTGGTGCAAGGGGGAGCATTGAAAAATTTGTTGAATCCCACTATGCTCAGCGACAAGTGAATGATGTTCATGAAGAAATTGTAGAAGCAACTAAGAAGGAGCACGAAGATTCTCTTGAACCCCATTGTGCACAGTCACAAGTGGAAGAAAATTTGGTGAATCCAACAACACAACTTGTTGATGAAAATTTGATGAATCGTTCAACAAAGCTTGCAGATGAAAATGTGGTGAATCTAGTAACAAAGGTTGTTGAGGACAACGAAGTTGTCATTGGAGAAGTCAATGCTTATGTAAAATTTGATCAAGATTTTTTGGCTAATGATTAATGGTTGTAGATGATGCAACAAAAACATCATATCGACATGATGCTATTTGGTGAGATAATCCCACTTGAGTCTGAAAACTAAGTGGAATACAACCTTTTTCCAGCAGCACAAGGTAGTGCAAAAGTAGAAGAGATAAAGACAAAGACAAAGATAGAGAAAAAGGAAAATAAGGAAGCCTAAAAATATCAAATAGAGACAGAGGCATATGCAAACAAGGAAGCGCAACAAGAGAAATCTCCCATTTCAAAGCAGAAGGATTACAACTGATGTGGTGCAAATATTTATAATTCTAACATTGATTTCCAGTGTGAAGGTACACATGATGATTATGAATAAGAGTTAATTTTTCTTGAAACATGGCTTGCAAACACCATGTCTTGATGGAGGCTACATAGAAGGTGCATAAATGAATGTTGAAGACAACATGCATGATGAACACTTCAATGAAATTTTAAAGTATTAGAGTTTTGAAAAGATAAAATTTTATTTTGATCTTATGTTGTAGCATATTTATGATGAAAAACAAACTACAAAAGATAATATTTGGCAACAACCCACATACAAGTCATTTTTTTAAGAAGTCGAGGACATGCTTAGACAACTTGGAACAACAGAAGACATGTACCAACAAATGAAGAAACTAAGGTTTGAAGGATACAACAAGATGAAAATGATGAAACAATTTAGAAGCTACACAATCTGGAAGAAGAGAAGAAGAAAAATAAATGTAGTTGAAGTCAATTATTTAAATTGTAAGTCTAGCTAAGAAATAGACCTACACACATCTTAATTAAATTTTATTTGTGGTTGTAATTAAGGGGGCATTTTGGAGAATCTAATTCCAACCACCTGCTAGGTGTCATTCTAGTTCATTTTTTGTTAGTCCAGTGTAGTTCAGTCTCACTGCAATCATGTATTGTTGATGTCCCCAATGTAATCTTATTTAACTGATTCGTAATATTGAGAAGTGAAAATCCTCTGCTCCACATTTTTCATTTCTTCATTCTTTTTCAAGAATAATTGGAATACCCACTTGACCATGGGTATCCAAATGGGAAAAATTGAGCCCAAATATTCGAAGGTATTCAAGAGGAATTGGAGCCCAAATTTTGAAAGGAATTCAAGAGAAGAGAAAATCCTCTACAATATTATTATGATGGGGAAGGAGTTGTAAGTAAAAATAATTATTCCTCTTAAACTCTACCCTTGAAAACAATAACAGTGAGATATTGTGGAGGGGCATTAGTTCATTTACGTTGTCTTGATAGTTACGATAATGATGATGTACCAAATAGCCACATTGGCATTAATAAAAAAAGGCGGCTTGAAATCAACAGATGATTCATCCAAATCATTGTGTTAATTAATGTTGGATGATTGTATGGGAGATTATCATGTTGATTAATTGGAAGCGACTAATGACCTCCAACCAAATAACATGATAAACAGTACCAATGGAACATACAGTCATCACCAGTCCCTCTCCCATTCACACTTGACATGTAATTTTATTGTGAAAGTAAAGAAAGGAGATAAAAACCAATACAGTACAACAAAAAAACAGAGTAAAAACTTCAGAAATTAGGGGCAGTGACAAAATAGTGTATTTCCTGATAAAAAGAAGATCTAAATATCCAAAACCATGTTCCTTTTTTCTTTATGTCTTATTTGATCATTTTCACATGCTACAACATCATTCTCTTTGTCATCATTTTTATTGTTAATGTGCCATTATCTATCAACATCTTATTTCATCATGTTATTCTCTTTTCCCTTTGTTTCTGCATGTTTCTCTCCATAATCAATTTTCTTTTGTTGTTATCTTCTTTTTCCATGAAGTCTACTTTTTCCTTTTTGTACCTTTTTTCCCTACAAACAACTGATATCCATATTTAAATAAATCCATATACCATGAAACATGAGTAATATCCATATATAATGAAATCCATATACCAATATACATAAGTGTCATCCACTATGATCGCTAGCTCTCTAAAATTCCTTTTCGCCTACATGATTTATCAACATATTAAACTCTCTCTTCATTATAAATTGGTCACTATCTTACTAGATTAATCCATCTCACTTTTCCCTCTCACATCAAACTAGCATACCAATAAACTTGATACTCTAATACCTATCCTAATAGTTAAGTCCATGAGTTGATATCACATCCTCCCTATGCATAAGAGAATGCACGACCTCACTTGATAAGTCTTACAAAGCACTGGGAAAAGAAACTTTCTCATACCTATATTTTTAGGTGACCAAAACTTTATAGAATGTCAACTACTTAACATGCGCCCTCACAAGACATACTCACCATTACATCGTTTCAGTTTAGATAGAAAAAAACATTTAAAAAATACATCATTTCATTTTAGGTAAAACACGCATTTAAAAAATACTTTTATAATTCACAGTATAACCTTAAAAAATATTTTTCTAACTCACACTATAACCTTTTAGTCCATGATAAACTAATTATATGCTTAAAAAATTACAATCCTTTTGCATAGATTCTAAATATAAACTCATTATAATATGAAATCATTACTATTTATCACCCTGCATTACATCTATGTCGGCATACCATGTTCCTCATCATTTTATTTTATTTACCATTTAATTTAGTTAATAAGTTCTGGATATCTCCACATGTATTTACTAAACCTCCCAAATCTCATTGCCTCTACCGCATCAATCTGACATGTTTCAACGTTATGCTCGTTTAATTTCCAAACGCACACATCCGAAACAAACTTCTCAAAAGAAATAGCTTAAAATAAAATCCATAATTACTACAAAATCCATCGAATTGGACCATTCCAACCTAAATTATACAAAGAGTAAATTAATCCACATTCCTTCACCAAAGTCACATTGTTTTAATTGGCAACTCTCGTCCTTCTCTATTTCTACATCAACTAGGACACCTTTCTAGCGGCTTTGTACAATGTTCGATCCACAGTTTAACTGCATTGTTGCTTCGCAAGAAGTGGTGTTCCTACCTAAACTAGGAAACGAGGAGTTATTTTAGTAGCGGCTCTGCTCCTACCAAATCATGTCCTTTTTCTTCAGCTCACGTCATCAGTAATTCACAACTATTATGGCAATGCAACCCCTTGGAATAGTTCCTTTGTGGAAATGGTAGCAGCCACTTTCTTCAACACAAGCAAATTGTTGCTACTGAAATGGTGGATTCTTTGTTTTTTTTTCCTTTCCCATTTAACATGACTACAATACCTTAATGCCTTTCTCCTATCACAATATTCTCTTTACCCATCCACAACACCCATACACTACACTAACACAAGTATACATATTACACTTTATCTTGTTATTTCATAAACCTATGGACATATCACAGATATTTGAAGCTTTTGAAGATATCAAATGCTCTGATATTAATTGTGGGATTTAATATCGAGTAACATGTGTCTATTTATACAAATAGAAAGAAAAACAAGTATGGCTGCAAGGCAGCTAGTCCCTGCCTTGAGCCTAGTTGCAAACTCGACTTTTGAGAATCTCATTTTGTTCTTAGTTGCAGAATGGTTTACTTTTATTAAAATATTGTTATTAATAATCACACATGAAAACCAGTAACTTAAAGATAGTACAATAAAACATTCAGTTTTCAAAATCTCATTTTATTGTTAATTGCAGAATGGTTTAATCTTTTATTAAAATATTACTAGACTGTAAAGTAAATTGCACACTAGATAATTGTAAAGAATAGAGTATTATCTCAAAAATTCTTTCACAACGGTCTTTGAACACAACAATTAATATTTAGGTGAAACCAATTTGCAGTGCCTCACAAAACCAGTGACTTAAAGATAATACAACAAAACATTCAGAAAACCAAAAGTAAATTGCACACCAGATAATAGATTGCACATTGTAAATAATAGAGTGGAATAGAATTGACAAAACTTTTTCTTATTCTAGGGTTTCGGACCAGTAGGAAGAGTTGCAACAACAGGGTACATTCACTCTTTAGCTTACTCTAAAGAGACTCGCATCTCTACGTGACGTGTGTAGCCTTTCCGTTTTAATAATAAATCAATAAATGAGATATACAATATTGCATGTCTACGTGTAACTTTTCCAACTAGTAGTTGAAATCTTACTTAGTTCTAATTAGAGCTGGTAGCTTGTAGCTTGTCTCGTTTCCTCGACACCGATTTATGCAATCTAATCAGAAGCCATAAAGTATACAGTTTCCATACATATGCTGCCAAGAGAGACTATTCCCCATGTCCTATAATATTCAACATAATTAAATCAAGTTTAGTTGCAAGAACTTACAGGAGAGTAGTCTAGCTTAATCACGCATAAGGAGGCACATTAAATATACAGTTCTCAAACCAGAGGTATAAGGAGGCATGTTAAGTATACAGTTCGAAACCAGTGGCATAAGGAGGCATATTAAACATACAATTCTCATATCCAAGATCATCCTTTGATGCTAGAATACAAAAAATTCTTATAACATAAAAACATGGCATTAATAGCTATTATATTGATTTAAACATTGCTATTTCTGGGTATGTTCGTCACATATATGCTTCCGAGCCCATTTTTTAACACACCCATTCAATCTAAATACAAGTTTTTCTCTACTTACCTTACAGAATCTCCTATTGGTTCGTTGGATCGAGGTTGTGCTCACAAAACTCAAGAGAAAATTTGATCAATTAATGATAAACTTCTTTATATAGAGTTAGATCCGAAACTACAACAATGGCTAGAATGCCTAATTATTAACACACTAAGGGAAACAAAGGAAAAGTAGAATTTTTTCAATTTTAATCTGAATTACTCTAGCCTAATCAGTTGACAGAAATTCAATGAGCTTTCACCATTCATACACCTTCCCTGGGTCCAAGTAGAGATGTAGAATTTTTTCAATTTTAATCTGAATTACTCTAGCCTAATAAGTTGATGTTGGAATTTAATTTCCAACTGCCTAAATAACGCAGTATAGCAGAAATCAATTGGAAGAGACAGCAAAGGCAGTGAAGTTCAGCTTGATGGGAATTTTTTGACAGCCGCGAATTAAATGTTGGAGCTTCAGGAGAGCTGCATTCTATCTGCAGCAACAACCAATTAAAATCCCCACCGAACATAGTTAATGCAGAATGGAGGAAGAAACATGTTGAATAGGTTTGAGGCGGTCAATTGAAAACAGAGATGAAGCGGCAATACAATTCCGCGGGGGTCTGGCAAGTTGGGCAGGCAGAGTTGTGAACCCCCTCGGAACTGTTGATGCAAGCAGGGCCCACACATATTATATGTTGACAAAGTTTTGGGTTTAATATTTGCCCATCATATGTTTAATGTTTTATTTTGTTGTTTTATATTCCAGCACGTAAGTTTTGTTTCACGCACGGTAAATGTTTTGTTACCGCAGTAATTTTGGTTTTTACTATTGGTTAAATATATATTATAAATACATGGTATTTATAATATATATCTATTATGTAATGTTATATATTGTAATGTGCCGGGAGTACAAAAGAGGGACAGACCTGTAATATGTTTTAATGTATTACACAAAACAGAAATAAATGCACATCAGTGCGGGAAAAACAAAAAAAACACAGCAGTGATATTTGTGTGAGACAGAGAGTTTTTTTTTGTAATAGACAGAGACAGAGTGTTTTTACACAGCAGTGTGAAATATTTTTGTATGCACAGCAGTGAAAATTTTTAGAGAGACAGAGTGTTATTCTGGCACTGTGTTTTTGCAGCAGTCCAGTAGTTGTAATCCCTCAATGTTGAGGAAGAGTTTGTATCAGTTTTTGAAGAAATATAAATCTGTTTTAAGTGTGGAAACTCTGTCACTGTGAATGCAATTTTAATATTTTCTCTGTGTTTAGAGGGGAGTTTTATTCTCCAGTGTTTGTTCTTGGAATTTTCAGAAATTCCAACATGGTATCAGAGCTAGTTTAGGCACTTTGAAGATTTCAAAGAAGCTGAAGAAGAAGACTTGTTGCAGTGTTTTCTCCAGCAGTGTGAAAAGCTCAACAGAGGTCAAAGTTCAGGTATTTCTCAAAGATAACAGAGTTGGTTTTTTGTTTAATAGAATTTTTTCTTTCAGAGAAAAGGAAAGATAGTCTGTTCAAGTTCAGAGTTTAGTTTAATAGGAATGGCTGGACCAAGCACTGGTATGAGTCTTGGAAATGTACAACTGCCACAATTTAATGGAAAGAATTATGATTACTGGGCCATTACCATGAGAGCCCTGTTTGTTTCACAAGACCTATGGGAACTTGTAGAAGATGGTTTTACAGAACCAGCTGATGAGCAGGCTTTTAATGCCTTAACTCAAGCAGAGAAAGATATATTGAAGAACAATAGAAAGAAGGATGCCAAAGCTCTCTTCTTATTGTATCAGGCAGTAAATGAGAGTGTGTTTCCAAGGATAGCAGCAGCTAAGAAATCCAAGGAGGCATGGGAAACTCTGAAAGTAGCTTATCAGGGTATGGAGAAAGTTAAGACAGCAAAACTTCAATTGCTGAGAAGGGATTTTGAAACTCTTTGCATGAAAGAGTCAGACAGTGTTGACACATTTTTTACACATATGATTGGGATTGTAAATCAGATAAGATCCCATGGAGAAACTCTTGAAGAAAGAAGGATTGTGGAGAAACTTTTGAGATGCTTACCCTCAAAGTTTGATGTAATTGTTACCACCATAGAAGAGACCAAAGATCTCTCATAGTTCACAGTGGATGAACTTCATGCCTCACTAATAACTCATGAACAAAGATTAAGCAGAGATGAAACCTCATCTCTTGAACATGCTTTCAAGACCCAAATGCCTTCAAGAAGAGGAAGTGGTCAAGGAAAAGGAAGAGGAAGAGGCAGAAGTCAAAACAGAGGTGGAAGGAATAGCCCTTCACATTCACATGGAAGGAGCAACAATGAAAATCAGAGCCATGGCCAATGCAACAGCCAGCAAGGTGGACAACAACACCAACATGCTCATGGACAAAGGTATGAAAAATCCAATGTCCAATGTTATTATTGCAAAAAATATGGGCACTATGCCAATGAATGTAGAAAGAAGCAAAATGACATGAAAAATAAGCAGAATGCTAATGTAGCAAAAGAAGAAAAGAACCCAAGTAATGTGCTGTTAGCTTGTAATGTAGCACAAGACATAGAAGATGATGTTTGGTTCTTAGATTCAGGATGTAGTAATCACATGACTGGAAATAGAGCAATGTTTGCCAATCTAGATGAAGAAGTAAAATCTGAAGTGACCACAGGGACTGATACTAAAATCTCTGTAAAAGGAAAAGGCAGAGTAAGTATTAGAGCAAGAAATGGTGAGCAGAAATTTGTCCCTGATGTGTATTACGTTCCAGGTCTGAAATGTAATCTTTTGAGTGTTGGGCAGCTCATAAACAAAGGTTACAATGTAGTTTTCAAAGATGATGTGTGCACAATAAAAGATATACCTCCAAGCAAGAAAATTATTGTTGAAATTCAAATGACCAGCAATAGAATGTTTCCACTCAAGCTCAACATTGACTTGAAGGGAAAAGGAAAGAGTATAGCAGCTGTAACACAAGAAGCCTTTCAGAAGGAAGAGAAAGATGTAAATGAACTATGGCACCGAGATTTGGACACCTTCTAAATTTCTAGAGATTAAATCTACTCATGAGATTAGAAAGGAATGGTAAGAGGTTTACCATTGATTGAGGTCTATGTACCTCATGAAGGCCGCATTCTCGGGAAAGCAACACAGAAAATTTTCCTTCAGAAAGTATATCTCCAGCAATTCCTAGAGACTGTTTACTTAGATTTATGTGGGCCGATGCAAACAACATCAGTTTCAGGCAGCAATTACATGCTGACCTTCATAGATGATTTCACAAGAAAAGTGTGGGTTTATTTTCTGAAATATAAGAGTGAAGTTTTTCAAAAAATTTGCAAATTTAAAGCTCTTGTAGAGAAACAGAGCGGGCTGCACATTAAAGTTCTCAGAACTGATAGAGGAGGAGAATATATATCAAAGGAATTTCTGCGTTTTTGTAGAGAGAACGGCATTCACAAGCAGTTTACCACAAGGTACACACCGAAACATAATGGAGTTGCTGAAAGGAAGAATCGAACCATAATGGAGATGGTGAGAAGCATGCTCAAGGCAAAACACTTGCCGAATGAGTATTGGGCAGAAGCAGCAAACTGTGTTGTGTATATTTTAAATAGATGTCCCACAAAAGCAGTAATGAACAAAGTTCCAGAAGAAGCGTGGAGTGGCAGAAAACAGGGAGTCACCCACATGAGAGTTTTTGGATGTGTGGCATATGCACACATTCCTGACGAATTGAGAAAGAAGTTGGATAGTAAGGGGGAGAAGTGTATTTTCCTTGGATATTGTGAAGATTCCAAAGGATACAGATTGTATAACCCATCCACAAAGAGGTTTGTGATAAGCAGAGATGTGCAATTTATTGAAGAGGAAACATGGGATGGAAGTATTGAGAAAACAGTTAATGTTAAAAACTGTTTATCTCATGATGAAGATGAGGAAGATGTGGTTGAAATTAACAACCCATCCGTAGCACAACCTCCACCAACACAGGGACCGCAAGGAACGCCTCAAGCGGCAGCAAGAACACCCTTGAGAAGAAGCGGGAGTGCATCACCAAGCACACCACATGGAGCAAAATTAAGTGCTTCATCAAGCACGGCTACACCAAGTGAAAGAGGAACAAAGTTCAGAAGTCTTAGAGAAATTTATGAGCAGGGAGAAGAAAATGAAGGTATGAATTCCCTATTTGCTTTGTATTGTCAAGTTGATGATCCTATTCATTTTGAAGAAGCAATTAAAGATAGAAAATGGATAGAAGCTATGGATGAAGAAATTAATGCCATAGAGAAGAACAAAACATGGGAGTTGGTTGATCTCCCAGAAGGTAAAGAAGCCATTGGTGTTAAATGGGTCTATAAGACCAAAAGCAATGCTGAAGGAAAGATAGAAAGACACAAGGCCAGACTTGTTGTCAAGGGTTATAAGCAGAAACATGGCATAGATTATGAAGAAAATTTTGCACCAGTTGCAAGAATGGAGACCATAAGAGCAGTGTTGTCCATAGCAGCACAAAACAAATGGAAAGTATACCAGATGGATGTAAAATCTGCATTTTTAAATGGAATTTTAACGGAAGAGGTATATGTGGAACAACCTTTGGGATATGAGAAGAAAGGCCAAGAGCACAAAGTCTGCAGATTGAAGAAAGCTCTTTATGGGCTGAAGCAAGCACCAAGAGCGTGGTACAGTAGGATAGACTCCTATCTACTGGAAAATGGATTTGAAAAGTGTGAGGGAGAACCCACCCTCTACATCAAAGAAAAGGATGGTAAATTGTTGATTGTGGTTTTAATGTTGATGATTTAATTTTTACAGGTAATGATGATTACTTTGTTGAAAATTTTAAAACAGTCATGAAAGATGAATTTGAAATGACTGACATGGGTTTGCTGAGATACTTCTTAGGAATAGAAGTAGAACAAAATGGAAAAGGGATTTTTCTTTCTCAAGCAAAGTATGTGAATCAAGTTTTAGAGAGATTTAATATGCAGGAGTGCAAAGTTGCAATTACTCCCACAGTAATGGGATTGAAGCTGAGTAGAGATGACAGCAGAAAGGATTTTGATCCAAGTTTGTATAAAAGCATAGTTGGCAGTCTCATGTATTTGACTGCAACTAGGCCGGATATTATGCATGCTGTTAGTTTAATTTCCAGATTTATGGAGAAGCCAAAAGAAGCACATTGGCAGGCAGCAAAAATAATTCTGAGGTATGTGAAAGGAACAAAAAGATTTGGTATTTTATATACAGCTTCAGAAAATTCAGAATTAGTTGGATACACTGACAGTGATTGGGCTGGAAGTGTAGATGATCAGAAGAGCACTTCTGGTTATGTTTTTCACATGGGTTCAGGAGCCATTTCATGGGCTTCTAAGAAACAGCCGATTGTAGCATTATCTACAGCAGAGGTAGAGTATGTGGCAGCTACAGCAGCAGCGTGTCAAGCAATTTGGATGAGGAGGATGTTAAGAAGTTTGTGCCAAGAGCAGACAAAAGGGACAGTGATTTATTGTGACAATAGCTCAGCTATTGCATTGTCAAAGAATTCAGTTTTTCACAAGAGAACAAAACACATAGATACAAAGTTTCACTATATCAGAGAATTGGTGAACAATGGAGAGATTGTTTTGCAGCATTGCAGAACAGAGGAACAATTAGCTGATATCCTCACAAAACCATTAGCTCATAACAGTTTTGAAAAATTCAGGAAATGCCTGGGTATGCAGGAAAACCCAGCAGTTGAAATTAAGGGGGAGTGTTGGAATTTAATTCTCAACTGCCTAAATAACGCAGTACAGCAGAAATCAATTGGAAGAGACAGCAAAGGCAGTGAAGTTCAGCTTGATGGGAATTTTTTGACAGCCGCGAATTAAATGTTGGAGCTTCGGGAGAGCTGCATTCTATCTGCAGCAACAACCAATTAAAATCCCCACCGAACACAGTTAATGCAGAATGGAGGAAGCAGCACGTTGAACAAGTTTGAGGCGGTCAATTGAAAACAGAGATGAAGCGGCAATACAATTCCGCGGGGGTCTGGCAAGTTGGGCAGGCAGAGTTGTGAACCCCCTCAGAACTGTTGATGCAAGCGGGGGCCCACACGTATTATATGTTGACAAAGTTTTGGGTTTAATATTTTCCCATCATATGTTTAATGTTTTATTTTGTTGTTTTATATTCCAGCACGTAAGTTTTTTGTTTCACGCACGGTAAATGTTTTGTTACCGCAGTAATTTTGGTTTTTACTATTGGTTAAATATATATTATAAATACATGGTATTTATAATATATATCTATTATGTAATGTTATATATTGTAATGTGCTGGGAGTACAAAAGAGGGACAGACCTGTAATATGTTTTAATGTATTACACAGAACAGAAATAAATGCACAGCAGTGCGGGAAAAACAAAAAAAACACAGCAGTGATATTTGTGTGAGACAGAGAGTTTTTTTTTGTAATAGACAAAGACAGAGTGTTTTTACACATCAGTGTGAAATATTTTTGTATGCACAGCAGTGAAATTTTTTAGAGAGACAGAGTGTTATTCTGGCACTGTGTTTTTGCAGCAGTCCAGTCGTTGTAATCCCTCAGTGTTGAGGAAGAGTTTGTATCAGTTTTTGAAGAAATATAAATCTGTTTTAAGTGTGGAAACTCTGTCACTGTGAATGAAATTTTAATATTTTCTCTGTGTTTAGAGGGGAGTTTTATTCTCCAGTGTTTGTTCTTGGAATTTTCAGAAATTCCAACAGTTGACAGAAATTCAATGAGCTTTCACCATTCACACACCTTCCCTGGGTCCAAGTAGAGATGTTAACATCGTATAGTAACAGGTAGATATGCATAGGCACCAGACCAAGTAGAGTAAGCAGAGAAGATCCTCTTAGCCCAGCTCTGGGTACTAGTTGAGTTATCCTAGCCAGCTAGGTCTTATCCGGGGATAGCTTCAACATATCTATGGTGAGATCATATATCTACGTCTCAAATTGGGCCTGACAAGGTCCACATAGACATGCGAGCTCATATGGTAACACACCTCTATGGGGTGAGATAATAGATGAGACCCGGTTTCAGCAGAGCCAGTTAGAGATATGGTAACATTACCAAGTAGACCTGGTTAAGAGTTCATATGGTAACACGCCCCTATGGGGTGAGATAATAGATGAGACCCGGTTTCAGCAAAGCCAGTTAGAGATATGGTAACATTACCAGGTAGACCTGGTTAAGAGTAGGAACCACTGGTGAAGAGACTAGGACCAGGTGAATCCACACTAGTAGGACTAGCCTTTTGGCAGCTTGGGAATTGCCATAGTAGATATAAATATCTGAACCTAGCTAGAATTAGACCGTAAAGCCTAGATCATTATGAAAAATTGTCTATCTGATAAACAATAAACAAGTCCATATAAATTTGACTGAGCCTGGAACTTGACTAACGAGCAAAAAAAGTCAAAAGCAACCTGTACTCTTGCAAATTCTATGCAAACAAAAGGAAAATACATTTCTAATCAGACATCCATTGGAGCTGAAATCAGACATCCATTGGAGCTGAAGACAGTGATTAATTAAATCAATAGTCAAACATATAAGCACTTCATGAGATAAGTACAAGAAGGATCATGAATTCCTAAAATGTCTTAATCTTTATTTTCATAGCTATATTAAATTGTACAGGATATTGTTTACGCGTGACATCAGAGGGATCAAAAAGTGAACGAAAGGTATAGAAAGGGAAACATATTTATGTCTCACAACTCACACATTTAAATCTTCATGTTCAAGTTCTTAAGTGGGAATTCAATAGAAACATTCCTTCACTAAAACGTTATCTCATCTTGAAACTTTATTTTTTACCTTGTCTATTCTAAAAATACTAATCCTGCGGCTCGAAGACATGGCAACAAAAGTTCGATTCCAGTTGCCAACTCATAGCGGAGCAAACACATATCAGAGGAATTGGGGTTCATTTGTCTCTCAGACCAACATCCCAAACCATCATTTGCCTTCACCCTACAAACCTTACTACAAACATCATGGTTTTGATGTGCTTCACAACTTCCTGAGTCTTGTGGTCATTAATCTGCATGGGTGCCATGATTTGGACAATCAATATTAGCATGCACGCCTTGAACCTTCCCCCCCACCACCTGGTAGCTCACGTGTTCTTCCCTAGTGGCTACAGGTGTCTTCACAACTGCTTGCCCCATAAAACACCCATCCACGGAGTGGCGAGACTCAGACAGTCAGTAACTCTATCTGCATTTTAAGGATCAGTTCCTCGCTTACAGGAATACTTTCTAGAGTTCCTTTACTATAGTCTTATATTCTTGACCGATGTTGATGCCGACAGAGAGGGAGAAATATAAAGGTTATATTTAAATTTAAAATAAAAACTCTAATTAAATAAATGCAATAAAGTGATAAAGAAAGTTAAATTAAAAAAATAAAGGGAACAGCCAAGTGGCTCTTGGATGCAGCCAACTAGTTGCGCTTTCTGGATTGTCAACGTTCGGCTCCACCCTGAGAGTCACAAAAGAAATAGTCGCGAAGAAAGTGCAATTTCTCTCTTTCGGTGATCATCAGATATCTTAGTCGTCCCGAAGTTGGAGAAGCTAATCATAATCTCGGGTGGAATCGTCTAGCCACAGGGGTGGTTCTAGCGCCTGGTATAAAGATTTCTGAAGTTGGAGAAGCTAATCATAATCTCGGGTGGAATCTTCTAGCCACACAGATGGTTCTAGCTCCTGGTATAAACAGTTCCTTGGAGAAGACCTGAACACAGGAAATGAAGAAAAATAAGTAAATGCGTAAAGAAGGGCTGAAACCCTTAGTCATGGAACTACTAGTAGCTAGTCGGTCCTAGCTAGTCTCAGTAAATAGAGGTTCCAAAGTTCCTATTGTTCGCTTTAATCAGGTTATCCTACTCCCGCAAATAATTATATAGAAAATGGCTTATCTCTACATAAAAAATGACTTAGCTCTACATCAAAAATGTCTGTAAACTATCTAGATTCTTTCCATTCCTTCTTATTAAGTGAGTAAGTCTGTCTATTGAACAATGAATTAATGAATTAAAATGAATACCTAGCTAAATTACAGATATTAAGAACGCTTTTGTCTGAATTTGTGCTCTTCAATATCACGTCAATATACTCATTGTTTCCTACCCAAGAAACACGATCACACGACCTTTAGATCATGAATTCTTAAAAGATAAAAGAAAAAAAATTGGAAGCCAAAGAGACCCACTAACCAGAAGGAAATGTTGTACTATTATCCTTGGGACAGGATTTGGAGATGGTTGCATTATATCCCACATTTTGAAGATGGAAAATCACCAACTATTTCAGGCACTCTAGTTGTTGCATTTTGTAGGCCATTTCCAGTGGCTTGCATGTTTTAGCGAGCACAACCAACTCTGCAGAACAACTACTAGATATGATGCCTTGATCAATATGGAAATACACAAATAGTTATTAATATTGAAAGCAGAGCAACCAATTCGAAATGCTAGATGGATGAAAATGAATTTCCTAAGCTTAATGTAAATATTATACCTTGAGTGTCTCAAACTATTGTTGTGATTGATTAACAGTTAGGCAACCCTATGTGATATTTCCATCCATTGTTTCGGCTTGAGTAGATTGTAATTGGCTCTCGGCACCTGATTCCTCCATGAATTGGGCGACCATATCCCCCTGGCATACCGACTATGTTTCTTCATTGTGTTCATGTTCGCTCTTGTTGCTACTGTAAATTCGACCACCCATTGTTCTTGGCAGACACTGGTGTTGGCAAGGTAATATACTATGAGAAGAGAAGCATCAGAAAGAGGCTCGTCTTTATGAAAATGGGTAATTAGACTAAATTTTTTTATAGGAACATAGTCACGAGCGAGTCACCACAATGTCTGGTGGAGCTAAAATGGTGGGATTTGACCCTATGTTAGTTAAAGTATGCCTGCTATCCGAGCAGAGGTAGGAGGGAAAAGCCAGTGGTTGGTAGGGAGGGTTTAACCTGTGGATTCCGAGAGCGTCCCTGGGGAGTTAGCCAGTTCCTTAGAGTAAGCCCGACGTTCGAAGTAGGGTACTAGGGACCCTCTGCCATCTATTGCAGCAGAGACGTTCAATGAGCGGGGGTGCGCTTCGCCCAGCCAGATAACTCCCACCATGCTCCAGGCAGGATAGAACGAAGAGAGAGCCAAAGACGGAGTATGGCGGAGGTTGAGGGCTCCTGAATTAAGTTCCAATTCCCTAGTGAGGCGTGCGCCATGTCTAACCAAGAGTATGTATTCCTGTTCTTTAGGTGCGGCTAAGATCAGAATTCCACCCAGTCCGCGTAAGAAGGAACTTGCCCAATCCAAGTAATTTGTAAGTTCAACGAGATCTGCCTAAAGAAAAATCCAACCTCTCAGTAGTTTAACTTGCAGTTGAACATACAAATCCAGAAACTGTTGAAACACTCATCTGCTTGAGGACCTGCCCTCTGCCTTTTGACCTAACAGCCTACCTTTAAGTCCTGAATCAGAACCGTGACATATGTCACCTCCCACGGCGGAAGTTCTTGCTGCTTGATTTTTCTTCTTTGACCTGCTGCTGCAGCGATGCAGCCATGGCTTGGTGCTTGCTTTTGCTTTTTTGCTTCTCTGACCTGCTGCAACCATGGCTTGTTGTTTGCTGTGCTTCCCACTGCCATGGCTTGATTCTTGCTGTGCTTCCTGTTTGACCTGAAGCTGTGCTGCTGCCTGTGCTTCCTAGCCTAGTCTTGCTAGTGCGGAACTGCACCTGCATGCTTAGTAATGCAATGGTAATGACGCAGAGGCGGAAGGCTTAGTAATGCAATGGTAAGTAATGACGAAGATGGGGAGGGCTGCTTTAGAAGCAACCTGCAAATCCAAGTACAAGTGGCTACACGACACTGTACCACCAGCCCGGTTTCATGCAGCCTCAGCGTCCTTGATACCAACAATATTAGATAATATTACAAGTGGGACATGAAATAACAGAGTTTGGTGTTTTCCGCAAATTAATTTGCAAACATAAAATGTTTGCTAACTAATGTTAGCATTACATAATACAAACTGAAAATTCCCCGAGAAACTTTGTATCAATGGACATTTATCCTAGGTTTTAATAGCCCTTGCCTCCATATGAGACCAAATAAGATGGCTAATAACTTGAGTGGTGTTTGAAATTATTCCATAAATTTGATTCGTTAATAAAGTTTGAGCGCTTAAAAAGTTAGGATAGCCGGGAAATAGATTAACGCTACAACATCGTTCCAATTACTATAGTCCGCAGGGACTAATAAAACAACAACACAACAAAAAGATCAAAAAATTCCAAAAAGAAAATCTACTAGATTAGACCATATTCTATGTTACATTTATATATATTTAGAATACAAATAATCCATATATATTTAAAATTAACTTTAAAATATTATTTAATTATTCTAGTCTAACCAAATCGAAATCCATAATTTAGTTATTCTCTTTTAACCAAATCCAAATCCGTAATTGTTAATCCTTTCTCACACACGAACAATACATTAATTTATCCTTCGTGAGACATCTACACATAAAGAAACCATTAGTTTTGAATCATCGTACCTGGAGTTATTACAACGAAAGACTCAAAGACTATGAATAATTCATGTTGCTACATTAATTTAAAAATCGTTGATGTAACATTTAAAAAAGGGTTCCGTGTGGAATCAATATTCAGACATGACATGACACATGGCTCCATTAATCGTTGATATAACATTAAAAAAAAGGTAAAAGGTTCCGTAGGGAATATCTTCGATGAGAGGTAATCGTCTATATTGATGTAGATAGATGTCTACATTTCATAAATCTAGAGAAGTACAACTGAAATTTGTTTAACCTTGAAAATTTTGTTTGTAGTTTAACCTTAATAAATTTGTTTCTCAAATCTCAAAAGATATGCAAAAAAGTTGTATACTACATTGGTTGAACCATAAATGTTAAACAAGGACGTATTTCCCCCTCTTAGTAGAGGGATTTCTCATCAGATTACATCTGGCAATCGGTGTGGGAGTCAACACTAGTCCATGTGCACTATTTTCATTTTGAGTGCGTTTATTTATTTTTACGCTGTAAAACATACTTATTTGAAAACAACTTTCCTAAATAACTACGTGTACTATTATGCACCCTTGATTCAAATGTTAGACGATTCAAACAAAATCTACCTTACGATTAAATACAGTTAGATAAAATATAGTTACTTCACTGCTCGATTTCCAACTATTCAAGTTCAGCAGGTGACATTCATACCTAATTCGCAAATTGCTCTGCCTCTTTCTGATATCAATTTGATCTTGATGAGGGTTGGAATTGGAACTCCCTGTTTATTACATAACTCCATTTTATCAGTCGTCCACTTCAAGCCGGCCATGTTCTGCAATGTTTATAGATTCTTTTATCATTGCCAGGTTTGATGATGGAAAGTCACTCTCCTGTGGAGTAAATGAGAAAATTCCATTACTTACCCTATCTATATACCCTGAAGAAGGCCTCACACACAAAACATGCCTTAGTTTATTATCGGTGTTGTTCTTGTTGATGGTTCAAGCAAAACTATCCCTATGCTCCCAAAGACATAGAAAGCTTGGTTTCCTCTGTTTCAAGATTATTTTTATTGAAGAGGGTTATTATTTATTTTGTAGGGTTATGGATTGACAAAGTCTACCGGGCCTGTAGCCATGACTATAATGGATGAAGAAAATGAACATTATGGAACGGCAGGCTTGCTTGCAGCTAATGTAGAAGCTAAAGTGGTGGACACAGCCAATGGGAAAGCTATGCCTCCCAATCATAAATGCGAGCTCTGGTTGCGAGGACCTACAATCATGAAAGGTACTTCCAAGTTATCATTTCATCTGTTCCTTCGAGACTACGACAATATTTAACAAATTTGCAGGCCTTGCGGATTTCATTCCTTTTTCAATTATCTGATTTTGAGAGTAATTTGGATACTAACCCGATCAAAATCTTAAACATTTAAATCATGAAGATTAAAAAAATTCTAAGCAGCATGTGCAGAAGTCCACAGACATAGTCTATGTCACATGATCCGGCAAACTCGAACCTTGAGGTTTGAAATTTGTAGAACCCAAAAAATTTAGAACTCCTTCAAGTTCACTGAACTTGAAGGCCGAACATCAAGTTGAACTTGATCCAATACGAATGTGAACCTAAAGGTCGAACATCAAGTTGAACTTGATCCAATACGAATTTTAAGACAATTTTTTCCCAAATTTTTGAGATTCGAGGTAAAAAAATCATTAGCGTTTCTAGGTGAAAGTCAGCCACACAAATTCCTGCTGTGCTGCACAGTATTACACTCTGGCCCCACTGCTTTTGCTTTCCATTCTTCGCACTTAGAGCTCAAACTCTCTCGACTGCAAGATTGTAACTGCTGGTGTGCCCTTTCCCACTCAATCTCGAACCCTTGAGCCTTGTATTTTTACGTGACTGCACTGTAAAGTAATCAGTTTGTTTGGAAATGAAACCCTACTCGATGGATCGTATCGGCATGCCCTCTCTAGTTCGAGCAATGAGCCTCAAATGATGAATCCTTGAACCCTTGGCCTCATATTGCTAATTTGCTACGACTGCGGGCTTGGGCTTGGATTTGCTAATGAATGTCATTGATGATTGGATATTATTATGATTTTAAGTTATTCATGTATATTTATGATCAGGGTTCTCACTCATGCTTATTAGTGTTGATTTCTTTTTATTTCATGTTATATATATATATATATATATATATATATATATATATATATACTTACTTTCGAACCTAATAGTGAACCTCATAAGAACTTCATCAGACAATTTGAGTTTGAATTGAACTTAATCATTGCCAAACTCAAATTAGAACCTGAATCATGTTACATAGCCCAGAACCATCTTTCAAACAGGAATGGCATTCCCCAACAAATAAATTTATGCTTTCAAAAAGTGATCCATGCAAGCACTCTGATATTTCTCCATCCCTACCTACCAAAGTACACATTCAGTATGATGCCATAACACTCATCCATATATTGATTTTTCACAGCTTCTGGTTAGAAATTATATTAAGGTTTTAGCTTCTCCATGTAGGTTATTTTGGTAATGATGAAGCAACTGCATCAACTTCAGACTTAGAGGGATGGATGAAAACTGGGGATCTATGTTATATTGATAAGGAGGGCTTCCTTTTTGTTGTGGACAGAATAAAGGAGTTGATCAAGTACAAAGCATTTCAGGTACAAAGCATTTCAAAGACCTTTTAAAGTTAAATACAAGAGCCAAAATAATGATCTTCTCGGAAAACCATATTCTTTGGGCAGGTTGCTCCAGCAGAGTTAGAGGAGTTGCTCCTCTCAAACCCAAAGATTAGTGATGTTGCTGCTATTCCATGAGTAGCATTTTAGACTTCTTGCTCTCATATTTTCAAAGGTCTACAGATACCTGGATTTACCACTTATAGGTCTGTTATATTTTGAAATATTTACATATGGCGGGATTTGCCACTTATTTAGCTAATAATTACTTTTAAGCTTTAGTTAGAATTCAACATTTGGGCTTATAGCACAGACTTTCTCTGCAACATTAGTTGATGAGTTTATTCGTTTGTACATTCATTCAAAGATTCTTGTATACATGATATTTATTGAAGCATGCAACTCTGTCTTTTGAGTGTGTATGGTAGGTATCCTGATGATGAAGCAGGTCAAATACCAATGAAATTTGTTGTGAGGAAGTCTGACAGCAATCTCTCCAAAGAGGATGTAATAAATTTTGTTGCAAAACAGGTAAATGAAGCTCTTTTAAGATTTTGTTTGTTTCTGACTCTCAACCTAAAACTTTAGTTTCTTTTGTTGGAGATCTGTAAATTTCCAAGAGAAAAAGTATGTCTTATGCTTGAGTGCAGGTTTCGCCATACAAGAAGATACGCTGAGTAGCTTTTGTCAATTCAATTCCCAAGTCCCCATCTGGCAAAATATTAAGAAAATATTTGATTCATCAGGCGTTGTCCACCTCCAGATTGTGATTCCTACAGTCCAACCTTTAATCTTTGTGAAGCAGTCATCTGCTAGATTTTTATCTAAACAAAATATTTTATAAGTATTTGTCTAGTTCGTAAAATCTCATATAGTTGGCGAAGAGCATCGAAGCATTGATTAATTTGTTTGATCATTTGTACCATGCAGAGTAAAGTTCTGCAATTTAAGGTATAGATAGTAGAATAAAACTAAAATATTTCATTACCATTTCCCTTTGCTCTATGTGACCGGCTTCTATCATCTCTTCAGGAATTAGAACAACTAAACATACTGTAGTCTCTGTTTGCATCAAGTCTCGGATATGTTGACCATTACGTCTACATCCTATTGACACATGAAAATTGAGTGACGGAGAAAAATTCTCTGTTTGCAGAACAATTAAACTCTTTAGCCTCTATTTGAATAAACTCTTGGATATGTTTACCATTATGTCTAGCATTCTATGGATGGATGAAAATTGGCAATACTTACAGAGAGAATTTCTCTGTTTGGTGTGCAGAATGTGTAACATTTCGATCTCACTTGTGGTATTTTTTTCTAATTGGTTATTGGCTTAAATCTACACACAAAGATTTCATAAACTTCTTTAGTGTTTGGCTTAACCAATCATAATCTTAAAAAAAATCTCATACAACTATTTGTATTTTATGTCTAGATTAGCCATAATCTTAAAATTAGAATTAAATTATTATAACTATTACAATCAAATACTTCTCTCAAAACTTGTAACATTGTTCCTTGTTCCTACTTGTGATATTATAACCAAATAGTTCTGAATATTGGGAATAGAGAATTAATATCTTTTTTTTTTATTTGAAATTTAATTCTTATTTTAAACTCGTGAGATTGTATACTCATTCTACACTTATTAAATGCCCACGTTCTCCACACAAACGGGGAAGGTCTTTGGCGGGCATGCTGTCTAAAAAGGGCATCGTCCAATGACCAGGATGTGTTTCAAATCGAAAATTGAGTAAATGGGAGCCCCAAAACAATGTGCCAAAATAGAACTGACTATAGAAGATATATATACACTTGGATATTACATGGGCTTAAAAGATGTACATGTTCCGAGAGAGAACCCAACGATAAGAAGCAATAACCTTTTGACAAATTAAAATTAATCTCTCACAATCACTCAATCTCATGTCAGAACTTTTGAAGCAAGATAGTGCATATTGGTATTGTCAATCTCATGTCAGAAATTTTGAAGCAAGATAGTGCATATTAGTATTGTCAATCTCATGTCAGAAATTTTGATGTAAGATATTGCATATTGGTATTGTTTATTGAGTTGTACTTTTGAAAGGTTTTTTGGGTGGATTTTTCGGGTTTAATCTCTTTAATAGTGAACCTCATAAGAACTTCATCAAACAATTTGAGTTTGAATTGAACTTAATCATTGCCAAATTCAACTAATAATAATAATTTCCCAATAAACAAGTGTCATGTAGTATCCCTCTTTCAAAATAACTCCCCTCAATTGCCACTTGTAATAATTTTTTTTAAAAATAAAATAATTCATATTTATAAGTTAAATATTCAATTAAATCACATAACATATCACATATTTTTTCCTCTATACTACTAAGTAGGTTATAAAAAAACCAATTCTTTTATCCAAACAATTCTCCAAACCTATAATTTTTTAAAATAAAATAATTAATATTTATAAGTTAATTATCCAATTAAATCAAAACGTATCACATATTTTTCCGCTATACTACTCTTTCCTATATTACTGCTTTACATCGTTTCCTTTGCAACATATGGTGCAATTGCTAGTTAAGAGAATTTTCATTATGCTTTCATGACATGAGAGGCATATGCTTATGATTCTCATGTGTAAGTATGTAATATGTTGAAGCTAAAATAAGAAAAATTTAAAAAATAAAATCAAAATAGCGTTCGTTTAAATAACTATATAAATAAACAATTAAAAGTTTATTAAAAATAAATTTTGGTAATATGAATTTAAAATATGAAGAAGTTTAGAAATACTCAAAAAAGAGATATGGTTAATAAATAAAAATATAAATAAACAAGAGGTATAGTTAATAAATAAAACTTCTTTTTATACTTACACAAGAAATATGGTAAATAAATAAAAATATAAATAAACTAGAGGTACTGTAAATAAATAAAACCTCTTTTTATATTTACTCCATAAACCTCTTTATGTTTACAAAAACTCAAAAAATAAGTTTTATTTAGGTGAAGTCTATGGGCCAAATAACATGGGAAAAATTATTATTAATACCATGGGTCAAATACCATGGGCCAAATACCATATTTATAAAAGAGGTACGGTAAATAAATAAAAATATATATCATAGGATTAGAAATCAACATCTAACTACATACCAACCCTATGGTCAAATACCATCCAACAAATTATTATTAATACCATGCAAAAAAAAAACCCTAACATTAATATTAAAATATTAATATTATTATTATTATTATTAAATTTAATATTCATATTAATATATTATAATATTAATATTATTAAATTTAATAACTTTGGATTAATACAATATTAAATTTGTTATATTAAAATATATATTAATATATCATGATATATATATTAACTCTACATATATGTGAGAGAGAATAATAAAGACATATGATAGAGGTGGAGAAATAGGGGGAGTGACAAGGGAGAGACGGAGATAAACTAAAGGAGAGGGGAGAGGAGGAAGGAAGAGAGAAAGAGGGAGAGGAGTGAGAGAGGTAGAGAAGGGTAAGATAGGGAGAGGGAGACATCAATATGGAGGTGGGAGAGAGAGAATGAGATATGGAGGGATAAGGAGAGAGGATTGGAGGGTCGAGAGAGAGAGAGAGAGAGAGAGAGAGAGAGAGACAAAGAAGGGCGGTGGAGAGGGAGGTAGGAGAGAAAGGGAGAGAGAGGAAGGATGAGAGTAGGAGGAGAGAGGGAGGGATAAAGAGATGGATTTGATGTGGGGGAGATGGAGGAAAAAATAAATACATAGAGAGTGAGAAGTGGAGAGAGAGGAAGTGACAAGGGAGAGATGGAGAGAGAGTGTGTATGTTTAGGGGTGAGATAAAGAGACATAGAAGGAGTGATGGAGACAAGGGGAGAGAGAAGGATAAAGGGAGGGATATAGTAAAATAATTGGAGAGAGAGATAGAGTAATGGGGAAGAGAGAGGATTAGAGGGCAGAGAGAGAGAAGATTGAATGGAAAAGAGAGAGAGACAGAGTGGGGGGGATGGAGGGAGGCAGGAGAGAAAGGGAGATAGAGGAAGGATGAGAGAAAGGACTCGGGAGAGTGATGGGGGAAGAGAGAGGATTGTAGTGGGGGGAGAGAGAGAGAGATGGGGGAAGAGAGAGGGAGGTAGGATAGAAAGTGAGAGAGAGAAGGAAATGAGAGCGGACTTGAAAGAGAGGATGAGAGATGGAGGTATAAAGTGATGGAGTTGGAAGGGGATAGAGGGAGGGATAGAGAGATGGAGCTGGATGGGGAGAGAGGGAGGGAAGAAGAAAGACATAGAGAGTGAGTAGTGGAGAGAGATAGGGAGTGACAAGGGAGAGATGGAGAGAGAGTGTGTATGTTTGGGGGTGAGATAATGAGATAAACAAGGATAGATGGAGAGAAGGGGGGAGAGAAGGAGAGAGAGAGACATATAGTAACAAAGTTGGAAGGTGAAGATAGAGAGAGATAGAGAGGAGGGAGAGAAAGGAAGAGAGTGAGTGAAGAGAGGTAGGGAAAGAGAGATGGAGATGGAGGGAGAGAGATACGAAGGTAAGAATAAAGACATAGAGAGTGAAAGGTGGAGAGAGAGAGAGAGAGAGAGGGAGTGATAAGGAAGATGGAGAGAGAGGGGGACAGGATAACAAGAGGGAAGAGAGATAGGAGCGAAGAAGAGGGAGGGAAGGGGAAGAGAGAGGGGGGGTGAGAGGAGGAGGGAGTGATAGATAGATAGTTTGGACAAAGAGAGTGTATTTTTTGGGTTTGATATAGAAACAAAGGGAGATAGAGATATAGATGGAAGGTGAAGAGAAAGAAGAAATGGATGGAGACAAGGAGAAAGGGACATAGAGATTGATAGATATGGAGTGAGATAATGTGTGTGTTTGGCAGGGTGAGATAAAGAGAAAAAGAAGGAGAGATGGAGGGAGATATAGATATATATGGACGGGGACATAGATATAGATGGAGGGAGGAGAGAGGTAAGAAGATTTCTTGCACTAGATGCATTGATTTCACTGTAAATGGTGATTTATAATCCTATTTTATTTCTTGCACTAGATGCATTGATTTTAGTGTAGATATTGATTCCTAATGATATTTTATTACTTGCACTAGATGCATTGATTTCAATGTACATGATTTCTAATCGTATTTCATTTCTTGCACTAAATGCATTGATTTAAATGTAGATGGTGATTTCTAATCCTATTTGATTTCTTACACTAGATGCATTAATTTAAATGTAGATGTTGATTTCCAATTATATTTGATTGCTTGCACTAGATTCATTGATTTCAATGTAGATGATTTCTAATCCTATTTGATTGCTTGCACTAAATGCATTGATTTTACTGTAGATGGTGATTTCTAATCCTATTTTATTGCTTGCACTAGATGCATTGATTTCATTGTAGATGCTGGTTTCTAATCCTATTTGTTTACTTGCACTAGATGCATTGATTTGAGTTCAGATGTTGATTTCTAATCCTATTTAATTAATTGCATTAGATGCATTTATTTCAGTGTAGATGTTGTTTTCTAATCTTATTTTATTTCTTGAATTAGATGCATTGATTTCAATGTATATGTTGATTTATGTTTTGATGTAATTGGATGTATGATGGTACATTAATTTTAAAGTCATTGGATTAATAGCGTGCATTGATTTTAGTGTAAGAATAAAAAATTATTGGCAATGTACATTGATTTTTGTGTTATAGTAATCAAACCTATTAATATTGGAGAGCAAAGGAGACAAGGTATGATGTTTACTACAACGGGTTGAGCTAAATATTTATTTGGTTTATGATTCCAACTGTACTTTTCATATAATTGATATGAAAATATGACAAAACTAATAAGGGTGAAAATAAGAATAGCAGAAAAAAATAGTTTGATATTGATCACAATGAAGACTATTTGTAATTGAATACATTGTTATTATTCACATTTTCTATCATTCAATATTATTACTTTGTCACTTTGCATTCAAAATTTTTATTTCAGCATTTTTCATCATTAAAGTTATTTTACAATATTTATCATCTCAACAAATTGAGGTAACTAAGTAAATTTAAAATTAAAACGACTCGATAAATCTCAGACATATTTAACATATTTTAAATGGTTATATTAATATTATATGTATTTAAATATTGTTGATAAATTAATTATATGTTGCTCATATTATCGATAGATTTTCTTTCGCTAAACACAACTAAAATGAGCCTAGATCCATCTTCACTTTGGATCTATCAAGCACCGAGAGGGATCAAATCTCTCGAGGTGCAAACCTTTCCTCAAGTTTTTCACTCAAAAAATAGGTTTGTACCTCGAGATATATGATCCTTCTGGGCGCTTGATAGATCCGGAGTTGAGATGGATCTAGGCTAGTTAGGTGGACAAGCCTTCAGTATAAAATTTGTATTATGATATCATAGTCAAGCATACAGTGTGAAGGACCATTAATACACATGATAATACATGGTGATGTGCATATGCTTGTCGATAGCAGGTTGAATTCTTGTTTGAAGAAAGAATGGAATAACGAATAACTGCAACACCCACTTGACCATGGGTATCCAAATGGGTGAATTCAAGCCCAAATATTTGTAGACATTCAAGAGTAATTGGATGCCAAATGTCACAAGGAATTCAAGATAAGAGAGAATAATTATGATGGAGAAGGAGTCATAAGTACAAATAATTATGATTTGCAAACTCTACCCTTGAAAACAATAATAATGAGATACTGTGGAAGGTCATTAGTACGTTTAAGTTGTCTCGATAGTTACGATAATGATCATGTACTGAATACTCACAATTATCCAGGTGGATATCGATGGACACCCACCTATTCCACTTGGACCCCACCATTGTACCATGATTCCTTTTAAAGTTTTCATAATTGTAGCACAATTTATTATTTTTGACATTTTTTCGGGTCTTAAACTTCCAAAGTTGTTTTGAGGACCTAAACGACGTATTTTTGGAAAACGGGCAACCTTGAGTCCTTAAATACCATTTGCAGTCGAAACTAGTAGTATTCAAATAGATATTTCTAATGATGTATTGTGTGCATCAAACAACTATCGTATGCCAAAGTTACGACCCCAAGAAGTTAATGTACCAAATTACCCCAACAAGGCCCAGAATTTTGGTGCTTCATCTCCTAGGGTTAGGTTTTTGGATGTTTAACATTATCCATTATTTCTCAATTATAAATAGGTCTTCGAGCTTCATTGTAACTTAGTTCGGAGAGATGTAGTTGCCACATCTCTTCTCAAAGATAAGCTACCATCGTCCATCATTTGAGCTAGTTTATTATCATTTTGTATGTAAACATATTTTATTTATTTGATATTAATGAAATGAAGATTTATTTTTGCCGCATCTATGTATTTATGTATATATATGTTCTGTTGAATTCTTACATAAGTCCATATCAGTGGTATCAAAGCGTTCTGCTCTTTCTTTGTTTTTCTTTGCATGTCCCCAACAAGGTCAGGGTATAAGGAGTTAGTGACTCGAATAAGTTGAGCCTTTGCAATACCAATCTCGCAAACCCGATGGCCTCGCATGGTGGAAGAAAAGAAAGAAAAGTGAGTAGGAGATCCCTTAAAAATATTTCTCTAAGAAGCCCTCGAGCGACAAAGGAACAAAATGATGGATACATTTGCCCAAACCCTTCAGCAGATGCCCACAGACAATGCATCTTCACTCAATACCCACTCTCGAAGCGCCACTCCCTTTAAGGTACAAGAAAACTTTGATATTCCCATATTTGAATGCTAGATACATGCATATGTCGTAGATATATGGTTAAATATGTTGGAAGGATATTTTTTGGTTCATAAATTTCCCAATATGGAAAATATTACTTTTTCACTCCTCAAAGCCACCCCCCATTTCAAGGACTGGTTGGAAACCTACTGTGCACATACGGAAGAGAGAGAACCCTCACTGTTTTCTACCGCACCCACTTGGCATTCTTTCCGAGATGCCATCAAAGAACAACACTACCCCATGGGGAGCTATGAGGACAAGTACATAGAATGGACTGCAATGTGACAATAAAGGGATCAAGATGTGCATGAGCTGACAAATATTTTACATACCCTGTGCACAAACTTGGGTATCAAATATTATGAGAAACATTTGATGCTCAAGTACGGTTGTGGATTACACAAATTAATTTAGGCGGAAATAGAGTTCTTGGACATCCTCTCTATACATATGCATAAAATAATGCACTTGAAGGATATGCATAATAAAATGGATGACCTCACTTGATAAGTCTTACACAGAAATAGGGAAAATAAACTTCCTCATACCTATTCCTTTAAATGACCAAAACATTACACTGTGTCAACTATTAACATGCACCATCACAAAAGTCATCATTACATCATTTTAGTTTAGATAGAAAAAAAATTTAAAAAATACATCATTTCATTTTAGGTAAAACAATAATTTAAGAAATCCTTTTCTAACTCACACTATAACCTTTTACTCATTGATAAACTAATTATATGTTCAAAAAATCACAATATTTTTGCATAGATTTTAAATATAAACTCATTAGAATATGAAATCATTACTATTTATCACCATGCATTACATCTCTTTCATCATATTGTGTTCCTCATAATTTTATTTTATTGACTATTTAATTTAGTTAATAAGTTTTGTGTATCTCCACTTGTATTCACTAAACTTCCCAAATCTCATTGCCTCTCCCACATAAATTTAACATGTTTCAGTGTTATGCCCATTTAGGTTCCAAACGTACACATCCTAAAAAAAACTTCTCAAAAGAAAAAGAGGTTCAAATAAAATCCGTATTACTACAAAATCCATCAAATTGGACCATTCCAACCTAAATTAATAAACGAGTAAATTAATCCACACTTGCTTCACCAAATTGACATTGTTTTAATTGGAAACTCTCATGCTTCTCTATTGTTACATCAACTAGGACATCTACTTTATAGCGGCTTTGTACAATGTTCGATCCACAATCTAACTGCATTTTTTGCTTTGTAAATAGTGGTGTTCCTACCTAAACTAGGAACACCGACGAATTCTTTTAGTAGCGGTTAGGTTCCTTCCAAACCATATCCTCTTTATTAAGTGGCTATGTATATTCAACCATATCTTTCCAAAAATCCCAATATTTCTTCAGCTAACATCATAAGTGATTCACAACTATTATGGCAATGGTACCCATTTGAATGGTTCCTTCGTGGAAATGGTAGCAATCATAGTCACGTTCTTCAACACAAGCAAATTGTTGCTATTGAAATGGTAGAGTCCTTTGTTTTTTTTCCCTTTCCCATTGAGCATCACTATAGTACCTTAATGCCTTCTCATATCACAATATTATCTTTACCCATTCGCAACACCCACACACTACACTCACACAAGTATACATATTACACTTTGTCTGGTTCTTTCATAAACCTATGGACAAATCACACATAGTTTAAGCCTTTGAGGATATCGGATGCTCTGATATTAATTGTTGGCTTAAGTAGTGTGTAACATGTGTGTTTTTGTTATATGAAACAAGAACACAACATAGAGATCAAAAAATTCCAAAGAAAAAAATCTATTAAATTATACAATATTCTATGTTACATTTATATATATTTAGAGTGAAAATTATCCATATATAACTACAAGTGACTAGAATGCATTATTTCATTATTCCAGTCTAACCAAATCCAAATCCATAATTTAATTATTCTAGTCTAACCAAATCGAAATCCATAATTGTTAATCCTTTCTCAAACATCAACAAAATGAAAACATTGATGAGTCCTTTGTCGCACATCCGCACAAGAGAAAGACATTAATTATGAATCTTCATAACTCGAGTTATATCACAATATTTTCTTTACCCATCCACAACGCGTGATGTAGGAGCATCCAACTAAAAAGCTACCACTGGAATTGGTTACTTTCTGCTCGGTAGAAATGAATTTTTGAATTAGTCTTTTGTTTTAAAAAAAAGTTAAATTCGGCTAACGCAACCATTATAATTTTTCAGTTAAGAATAGTATTGGTTAAAATAGGTAAATGTTAAAATTAGTTTTACCAGACAGTTCTGAAACTGAATGGTAGTTTCTCTACCACCTAGGGACCCTGGGGAGGTATAAACCAACCCAAATAAACCCAAATGGGGGTGCCATCCCAAGGAAGAAAATAGTTAGAAATAGTTTGATTGAATTTCAAAATCTGTGTGTGTGTGTGAACAAATTACATGTTCAAGTTTTCTTTCAATATTTTTGGTATCATGATACCAATTTGAATATTAAAACATGTTGCAAAGCTTTTTTTTAAGCTAAAGGACGAAGTTACAGAACCTAGGCTCAAACATGACTAGCTGAGTTGAATCAAGTAAACAAATAGACTGGAAACTAAATTACAGGTAAATTTACAAAAGCATTTTATAATAAATTTCATGTTAATCCCTTTTCATTTTCCAAAATCTAAGTACAAGGTCGAACAGGACCATTAACATTTGAATATTTACAAAAAAACTAGAGCAAAATTAAATGTAGAAACCTGTAAGGGTTTTCCAAAATATACAAACAAATAGTGAGAAACTGGCGCGGGATTCTACCAAAAACTTGGGAACAAAGCCACTAACCAGTCAGCTAAAGAGATACAATGAAACCCTTTTGGGGTTCTCTAAATATTATCGGATAAATTAACAAATAGACAAAAGGGAGAGGTCCATTCCTGTTGCATAGTGGAAAACCAAGTCCATGGTAACGGTAGGAGGCCCACACTAGTCCTGATGCCTACATTTGTACAAAGGAACCCCAGATTAAAAAGAGGGAAATACTCGAGAATTTAAAAGAGAGATAGAGGAAAGTATCATTGGCGGATTACCTAGAGAAGATGAACTACGAAATCAGGAAAGCCGAACTAGATACTTCTCATGAACCCATCGAACCAGGAAAACAACCTAGGTTCGAAATCAATAACGAAGGGACAGACCTTATACAAACAAAAATTGATTGTAATAGAGCTGAGGAAGGCTGATACCTGCGAGCCAAGGTGCTTGAGGGTTAGAAAAACAAATAAGATATATTACAATGAAACCATAACAAGAAATTACCTTATCAAATGGAAGTTGAACTGCTCAAGAAGGAGACTATTTCCTGTTGAACATACAGAAACAGAAAGAATAGGAAGGAAAAATCCAGATTTTTTTTACCAACCAGACTAAGCATTTCCGCGAGGATGGTCGCACCGTGAAGAAGAAGTAGGAGATGAACACGCACAGTCAATAAAACAACCAGCTCATTGTTGCAGGAGGTTCTGGAGTCAAAACCCCTTCCCAATTCTCCTCTCATAACCCTTGCGACGAAAAAAAATGAAAAAGAGTTAAACCCTAAAAGGGAAAAGGTCAAAAACATTTCTGAACTAAAAGAGTAGCCCATGGTTTTGGGCACACAGTCACATTGGTGTCTAAAGCCTTGCGAAAGTGTCTCCACCAATTAGTGGTATCAGAGCAGTTTCTCTTCCCGAGTAAAAAAGGAGGTAGGAAGAAGAGGACAGGGAAGAGCTGCAAGGGGAGTAGTAAGTGAAGGATTGCGAGAAGAGATCAGAATTCTGTTAGCACGCTTGGAAGTAGTGTAATAAGGAAGGAACAAGGATCCTGAAGGTGGAGATGATAGTGAGGGTGAAACAGTGGCGATTACAGATGGGTTAGAAGATGAGGCACCAGAGATCAAACTATTGAAATAAGTTTTGATGGCTAGCAGCAAACCAAGACCAGAACTTTCTAATTATGATGGTGGCATGTCCACAGAAGGATTGTTGGACTGGATAAGTGAGTTGGACAAATACTTTCAGTATGAGGAAGTTAGTGAAGATATAAAATTCAGGTTTTCTGTTACCAAGTTGAAAGGACATGTAACACTGTGGTGGGACAATGTGTAGGCAGAAAGGAGGGCATTGAACAAGCCCTTGATCAAGAATGGGACAAGATCATTGCGAAGATGAAAATAAAGTTTCTGCCTAAAGACTACCAAATTTCCCTTTACAGACTGGTGCAGAATCTGAGGCAAAGAATGATGACTGTAAAGGAGTACATAGAAGAGTTCTATAAAGTGAACTTGAGGGCTAGGTATGTTGAAGATATTGCTGAGAAGACAAAAAGATTTGTGAATTGTCTATGGATGGAAATCCTAGAAGAGATCAACATTATTTCCCCTAAAACTATAGAGGAGGCATATCAATTTGCTTTGAAGGTGGAAGAAAATATTACCGGGAAGCATAACACAAAGAGAGGATGTCATTTTGGCAGAGGAAAGGGACAATCCTTTGGCAGAGGTAAAACTGCCAGCAGTAGTGAAGAAGGCAGCAATTCAAAGACTTCGAGACAGACTGAGAGAAGGTAGCAGTAGAGGTGAAAGGCCATACCAGCGTGGAAGAGGTAATTGCAGAGGCAAAGGAAATGCCTACGAGTGTTACAAGTGTCACAAATGGGAGCACAAGTCTTTTGAATGTCCTAAAGGTGGGCATGTTGGGCAGCGGGGAGCATATGTTTCTCAACCCAACGTGGCAGAGGTACCACCACAGGAGGTGGAGAATGTGCTTGAAACAGGCGAGGCCTTGGTGTTGAACAAGGTTTTCTTGAAACTAGCTAAGGAAGTGACTAACATGACGAAGCGGAAAGAATTGTTCTGGACGGTGTGCAAGTCACATGGAAAATGATGAAAATTAATTATAGATAGCGGGAGCACTGATAACCTGGTAGCCAATGAGATGGTGGAAAAGTTGGGCTTGAAGAATATGAAGCACCCGACTCCATACAAGGTTTCTTGGCTGCAAAAAGGGCACCAACTGCTAGTTGATGAGCAATGTGAGGTTGAGTTCCACATTGGAAAATACAAGGACAGGGTGACTTGCGATATCATGCCCATGGACATGTGTTATATTCAGTTGGGAAAACCATGGAAATATGACAGAAAGGTCGTCCATGACGGGGAAATAATTGTTACAAGTTTTTTAAGGATGGGATAAAGCATACACTTGTTCCCATGAAGGAGGAGAATGCTATAGAGACCAGCGGATCTAAAACACTGCTAATGGGTGGAAAGGAGTTTATGCGACATATTGGGGAAAATCAGGTAAATTATGCAGTTGTAAGAAGACCAAGAGTATTATTGTTTCATATCGAAATTACCGATTTGCCTGTGAAGATATAGGACATGTTACAGGAATTCAACGAAATTGTGGTAGATGACCTACCAGAAAAATTGCCACCAAAGCGGAGCATTAGTCACCATATTGATTTCATTCCAGGAGCTAGTTTTCCAAACAAGGCTTCTTACTGAATGAGTCCAAAGGATAATGAGGAGATCAGAAAACAAGTACAAGAGTTGTTGGACAAAGGGCTGATTCGGGAGAGTTTGAGCCCTTGTGTTGTTCCGATTGTTTTAGCTCCCAAGAAAGGAGATGAATGGCGAATTTGTATTGATTCCAAGGCGATAAATAAGATCACCATCAGGTACAGGTTTCCTTTACCCAAGATGGAAAATATGATGGATTGTTTGAGTGGAGCAACATAATTTTCAAAAATAGATCTGAAAAGTGGCTATCAACAAATCAGGATTAGAGAAGGTGACGAATGGAAGAGGACTTTCAAGAGCAATGAAGGTTTTTATGAATGGTCGGTCATTCCATTTGGACTGACAAATGCTCCCAGCACGTTCATGCGTTTGATGAATGAGATGTTAAAATAATTCATTGGCAAATTCTTGATCGTATACATAGATGATATACTCATTTTCAACAAGACTAAGGAGGAACATTTTCGACATGTCAAGTATGTGCTGGAAAAATTGCAGCAAAATAAATTGCTAATAAATCTTTAAAAATATTCTTTTTTCAAGAAAGAATTAATTTATTTAGGATTTGTAATTTCTGAAAATGAATTGAAGATAGACCCATAAAAGATTGCAGGCATAGTTGGCTGGCCATCTCCCAAAAGTCTATTTGAGGTAGGAAGTTTTCATGGACTGGCAAGTTTTTATCGGAAAATTATTAAGAATTTCAGTGGTATTTGTGCACCTATGGTAGATACCATTAAGAAGGTAAATCAGATTTTTCATTGGACATAATCGACTGAAAGAAGTTTTCATATTTTGAAGAAGAAGATCACTGAAAACCGAGTCCTAAAACTACTAGATTTCAACAAGATTTTTCAAGTTCGTTGTGATGCAAGTGGAATATCCATTGGTGCAGTTCTCGGCCAAGAAGATAATCCAGTAGCATACTCCAACGAGAAGTTAAATGGGAGCAGGAAAAAGTATACATCTTATGACAAATAATTTTATGCGATCGTCCAAGTGTTGAAGCATTGGAGACATTATTTGTTGACTAATGAATTGTCCCATTTTCAGACAATTCTGTGCTGCAGTACGTTATGAAGCAAAAGACGCTGAATCATAAGCATGTTAAATGGGTGGAGTACCTGCAAAGTTTCAATTTTTTTTCAAGGCACATCAGCGATCAAGCCAACAAGGTGGCAGATGCATTAAGAAGGAGAAGTTTAATATTATAAGAAAGCACAGTACAAGTGTTGGGATTCGAGCAACTTAAGGACTTGTATGAGACAATTGTAGATTTTAAGGAAGCTTATGAAGCTTGCCAAAATCCACTGTTGAGAGACAATAGTCCATGGTTGGACTATAACACGTAGGAGGGGTTAATGTTCAAAGGAGGATAGTTGTGCATTCCAAAGTGTTCTATGTGGGAGAACTTGATTTAGGAAAATCACAATGGAGGTTTGGCTGGACATTTTGGCATAGATAAGACTTTGGATCAGCTGAGCCATTTCTATTATTGGCCGAGAATGAGGAGAGATGTACAGATATTTGTAACCAGGTGTAAGGTTTGTCAGCATGCAAAGGGACGCAACCAGAATGAAGGGTTGTATACACCCTTACCCATTCCAAATAGACCTTGGGACTTAATCAGTTTGGACTTTGTCTTAGGTCTGTCAAAGACACAATGAGGTTATGATTCCATCATGGTGGTGGTGGATCGTTTCCCCAAGATGGCACATTTCATTCCGTGCAGGAAGACAAGTGACGCCACACATGTAGCACACTTTTTCTTTTTAGAGATAGTCAGATTAGATGATTTGCTGATATCCATTATCTTAGACAGGGATGTGAAGTTCAGAGGCCATTTCTAGCGAACATTGTGGAATAAATTAAACTCCAAAATAAACTTTAGGTCGTATTCTCATCCAAAGTTAGATGGGCAAACTGAAGTTGTTAACAGGAGTTTGGGAAATCTGCTAAGGAGTTTGGTTGGTGAAAATTCCAGGCAGTGGAATCATGTGCTTGCACAGGTGGAATTTTCCTACAATGACTTGCCTCAACAAAGTTTGAGCAAAAGCCCTTTCCAAATCCTATATGGAATGCACCCATGCAAAATATTTGAGTTGCGGTATTTGGGTCAGTTGGAGCGCAAGAGTGATGATGGTGAATATTTCGCAAATGCAATCAACAATTTGCATGAGCAGGTCAAAAAGAAGCTATAAGAAAGCATCCAAAGATATAAACAAAGGGTAGATTTGAGGAGACGGGAGATACAAATCGAGGTAGGAGACCTGGTATTAGCACACTTAGGAAAGGAGAGTTTTCCTAAAGGAGAGTACAAAAAATTGAAGATGAAAAAGATCGGGCCTTGTAGAATCCTTCGGAAGTTTTCTACAAACGCTTACGAGTTGCAGTTACCTCCAGGCGTAGGAATCTCACCCATTTTTAATGTGGTAGATATGTACCCATACCTGGCTGTTGATATGGAAGACAGTTCGGAGAGACGAACACGGGATACTTAGGACGAGGAAGAACCATGGATCAAGCATATGCCTTTGGCACAACCTTTGGAAATTGAACAGATTTTGGACATGCAGGTAGCTAGGAAGAGATAGAGAAAAGAATATTTGTAGTATCTGGTAAAGTGGAAGAACCTCCCTATTGAGGACTGTTCTTTTTTGGACGCCGCACAAATTCAAAACACCAGGTACTCTATTGCAGAGCTCATGGAAAGGAGCCATGAGTTTAATTTACCCCATGAGCCTGATGCAGGAGCATCCAACTAAAAATCTACAGCTTGAACTGGTTACTTTCTACTGGGAAGAAATCAATATTTTAATTAGTCTATTGTTTTAAAAAAAAAAAAAAATCGGCTAACACAACCATTGTAATTTTTCAGTTAAGAATAGTATTGGTTAAAATAGGTAAATTTTAAAATTAGTTTTACCTGTCAGTTCTGAAATTGAATGGAAGTTTCTCTACCACTTGGGGACTTTGGGGAGGTATAAACCAACCCAAATCAACCCAAATGAGGCTGCCATCCCAAGGAAGAAAATAGTTAGAAAGAGTTGGATTGAATTTCAAAATCTATGTGTCTGTGTGAACAAATTACATGTTCAAGTTTTCTTTCAATAATACACAAGATTTTCTGTATCGTGATACCAATTTGAATATTAAAACATGTAGTAAAGTTTTTTTTTAAGATAAAGGATGAAGTTACAGAACCCAAGCTCAAACAGAACCAGTCGAGTTGAATCAAGTAAAGAAATAGACTAGAAATGAAATTACAGGTAAATTTACAAAAACATTTTATAATAAATTTCATGTTAATCCATTTTTATTTTCCAAAATATGAGTACAAGGTCGAACTGAACAGTTCACATTTGAATATTTACAAACAAACTAGAGCAACACTTAACGTAGAATCCTCTAAGGGTTTTCCAAAATATACAGACAAATAGTCAGAAACCGATGAGGGTTTCTACCGAAAAATTAGGAACAAAGCCACTAACTAGTCGTACTACGAATTCCTTTTGGAGTTTTCTAAATATTATTGCATAAATTAACAAATAGATGAAAGGGAGAGGTCCATTCTTATTGCATAGGGGAAAACCAGGTCCACGGTAATGGTAGGAGGCCCACACCAGTCCTAATACCTGCAATTTTACAAAGAAAGCTTGGATTAAAAAGAGGAAAATACACGATCATTTCAAATACAGACAGAGGAAAGTATCATTAACGGCTTACCTGGATCAGCTGAACTACGAAATCAGGAAGGTCGAACGAGATAGTTTTCGTGAACCCATCGAACCAGGAAAATAAACCAAGTTTGAAATCAGTAACAAAGGGCCAGACCTTATACAAATAGAAATCGATTGCAATAGAGCCGAGGAAGGCCGATACTTGCTAGCCAAGGCACCTCAGGGTTAGCAAAATAAATAAGAGATCTTACAATAAAACCGGAACAAGAGATTATCTTATCAAATGGAAGTGGAACTGCTCGGGAAGGAGATTATTTCCTGTTGAACATATCGAAACAAAGAGTTAAAAATCATTGACAATTTATATATTGAAACGACATATAGAAACATAAAGAATAGTAAGGAAAATTCCACTTTTTTTTTACCAATTAGGCTAAGCATTTCCGTGAGGATGGTCACTTCGTGAAGAAGAAGACGGAGATGAACATACACAGTGAATAAAACAACCAGTTCAAAATTGCACGAGGTTCTGGGGTCGAAACCCCTTCCCAATTCTCCTCTCATAACCCTTGCGATGAAAAAAAATGAAAAAGACTTAAACCCTAAAAGTGAAAAAGGTAAAAAACGTTTTGAACTAAAAGAGTAGCCCATGGTTTTGGGCACACGGTCACATTGGTGTCTAAAGCCTTGCGAAAGTGTCTCCACCAACGTGCATACACTATACTGACAAAAGTATACATATTACACTTTTTCTGGTTCATTCATAAACCTATGGATATATCACATAGTTGGAAGCTTTTGAGGATACCATATGCTCGGATATTAATCGTTAAATTTAGTATCTTGTAACATGTATGTTTATACAAATACATAAAATTATAAAACAAGAACAAAATACAGAGATCAGAAAATTCCAAAAGAGAAATTCTACTTAATTATACCATATTCTATGTTACATTATATTTGGAGTATAAATGAACTTGGGACTCCCTCATGCGAAGAGGGTTTTAGGGCCCTGGTAGGTGTGCTTTATGTGGTAATGATGAAGAATCCGTTGCAAACCTATTCTTCTCATGTCCTATGGTGTCGGGTATCTGGAAAATATTCAACCATCATATTATTGACCCAACGTGGATCCCAAAGGATTTCATGGAGGCAACTCATAGGTGGGACAAAACCCACGGTAAATTTCAAGCCTTGCCTTTTTTTCTCATATGGGAAGTATGGTTGGCACGAAATAGGATTATTTTTGAAGGTATGGTTTATTCCTCAGCAGAAATACATTCTGCTATTATGAAATGGATCAATTATAGGGAGCCGGTAGGGGATGGCGTTGCTGATGGTTCTCATAGGAATAGACCTCATCCCATTTCTCTCCCTGCGATTTTCTTTGGTGGAGCTTTCTAGGGGGGGATGATGGGATGTGGGGCATGGATTAATATTTCGAAGGATAAGAGAATACATGTATGCTGGAATGGAGGCCAAGGCACTAACATTATAGCGGAACTTATGTCCCTTTGGGGTGGTATTCTTGCTGGTCATAACATGGGCATTATGGATGCCTGCATTTTTGGCGATTCTCGTATTATCATTGATGCAGTGGTTGGGAAGACTGTTCTCGTCCTTCCTGGTGCATAGGGTTGGCTGTTGAGAACACAATTGTTATGGGCGAAGATGAATAAGCCATCTATAAACCACATCTATAGAGAAATGAATACTAGAGCTGATGGCTTATCAAAAAATGATCTGGGTATGAGTTTTGGTATTATGCAGGTCAAACAGTACAGGGACGGGCAATGTGTATGGTCAAATGATATCCCTATTCCCTAATCATGGACATATCAACTGCAAGCGAGCCGACTTTCATTTTGGGATTGGTAGGCTTCATCGCTTATGCCTACTTGTTTTGATTTATTATGCAGGTTTTCTGAGGGTGTCGTCGACTGTAAGCAAGCCAGTATAAAAAAGCCATCCCTGTGCAGATATATTACCTGCTATTCCTTATTAACAGGAGATCTGTGTGTGGTGACATATTCAAGCGAGCCGACATTATGTCCATCTCCAAGCAGAAATATCACTCGATCCCAGTCCAACTGTGGATGTGAAGTATTTGGATATATGCCTGCTAATTATGTTTATGCTTTTATTGTTGTTATCTTTGTTATTATGGATGCAATATATGGAACGATGTATTTGGGACACTTGAATATTTTGGACCGATGTCTGTTGATATCTGTAATTATGTATATGTGCTATGACTAACTGTATTGTTGGTCTTGATCGGATGCTTGGAATATGCATTTGGACTATGTACTGTTTATCCTAATAATAGACAGTGGTTTTTTTCTTCTGAAAAGAAAAGTGACTACAACACATTATTTAATTATTCTAATCTAACCAAATCCAAATACACAATTTAATTATTCTATTTTAACCAAATCCAAATCACACATAAGCAAAAAAATATTTAATCCTTCGTCACACATCCACACATAAACAAAACATTAATTTTGAATCTTTGTACCTGGAGTTATTCCAACGAGATACTCGAAGATTGAATAATTGATGATGCTACATTAATTTAAAAGCCGTTGATATAACATTTTAAATTGGGTTCCGTGTGAAATTATATTCAGAGATGACATATGCTCCATTAATACAAGAATTATTGATATAACATTAAAAAAAACAGTTAAAAGGGTTTAGTATGGAATATCCTCGATGAGATGTAATAGTATATATTGATTTCCATAGATGTCAACATTTCATAGATGTAGAGAAGTACAACTGAAATTTGTTTAACCTTAAAAAAATTGTTTCTTGTTTAATCTTAATAAATTTGTTTCTCAAATCTCAAAATATGTGCAAAAAAATGTATACTACATTGGTTGAACCATATATGTTAAATAAGGACAATTTCCCTCCGAGAAGAGGGATTACTCATCAGATTACTTCGGACTCTTGGCAATCAGTGTGGGAGTCAACAACCATCCCTTTGCACTATTTCCATTTTGAGGGCGTTCACTTATTTTTAAGAGAATTTTCAATAGGTGAACAAGCATTCGGTAAAAAAATTGAATTATGATTTCATAGTCTTCAAGTCTGTAGTGTGAAGGACCATTAATATACAGTTTAATGTGTATATTACCATTAATATACATGGTAATGAGCATATGGTTGTTGTTAGCGGGCTCATTTTCTGTTGGTCAAACAAGAACCTCAACCCACTATGATTACTCATCAGAACAAACCTCCTATCAAGGAGATAATGTCTCCACATCTTCAATGCATGAATGGCCATGTCTTCAAATTTTATTTCTCCCATCCTTCTGTCTATAGAAAAATTTCATCTTATTTCTCCAAGAAACAACCTTTGCTGGTAGTCTCATCGAATGTGTATATGTCATTTGGAGTCTTATTTGTAGTTTCCACCAACTTGTCAAATTTCTCTCTCCTTATTTCAGATTTCTTTGAATCAAAGAGCAATGTGTGTCCTTGATCACACATTTGGCTTGTGCTCAACATACTATGATTCATGTTTTTTATGAGAAGTACACTTTTTGTAGCATCCTTGCCTCCAATATTGGTTGTGTCTGTTCCTATAAGACACTGTATACTTTTTTTGTAGCATCCTTGCCTGCAAGTGTCATGTATTTAGGACATGTGTTTTCACTACTAATGACTATTTAGTTAACATTGTTATATTTATTACTGTTTACATTAATTTTATTATTTTTAGATAAATTATATTCATAATATTGGAGAAGAATGAGTCAATAGGAATTTGACGATGAAATGACTTGTTTAAAGGAGAGGGTAAACATAATGCTGCAACTGCTAAATGAGAGAGAAGAATCCTACAAATAAGGTTAGATGTTAAGGAAGAAGAAGGTGAAACAAAATATGTTGGAAATGAAGTTCAGGCATAGGTTAGATGCTTCATTAAAGGTGAAGGGACTCAGAAGGACTGAGTGTGAAGGAGAAAATATTCACTTTTGTGAACTCAAGAAATGATCAATCCTAAGAGAGGATGATGATGATGTGGTTAGTTCAATACAAATAAATAATGTCAATAACATCAAATGAGGAGGAAGAAATAAATATATTCTAGCTTACTTTTTGTATGAGTTTGAATTTGTAGGTATTAAGTCTCATAAAGATGAACATGTGCCATAAGTTATGCAGGATGCAGAACCTCAAGAGAAGTTGAGTTACATTGATGGAGAGTAGGAGGAGGAAGTTGTTTCATAATTTTTCACAGAGGAAGGGGACATGAAGTTAGCTCATGAAGCCAACATGGAAGAAGGCCATAAGGGAGCTCTGTCTAAAAATCTTTAAGTATGTTAGAGGAGTGTACACTCAGATTTATAATTGATTGGTCATGTATTCTCTTATTGAATATCTTATGGATTTTTTTAAAATAAGTTTTGTCATGGGTTGAAGACCCATGGAAATTGGTAAAAAAAGGACACCATATATTTTTCTGGTATGTGAATTGGATCAATGTAAATATGGAAAAGGGGGAGCTGAAAATAAAATAGTGGTTTAGTGCATTGTGTCTAATTCAAGGGAGGAAAAAAGGAATGAAGGACGAGAAGACAACCAAGACTTTGTTATAAATGGGGAAGATACCTCATTATCTCATACAATTAGGAAAAGAAGAAGATTGTCTTATGAGGATGGTCATGAAGGAGGGTACATAGAAGTACCTCGAGTAGGAGCATACCAAGGCATAGTCAAGAATAGTCATGAGAAGGCTTGTGCAAAGGAAACAACCAAGAGTATAATTCTGAAAGTTGTAGGAGATGATAATATAATTCAATGAGGAACTCATAAACATAATGAAGAAATAAATATGAAGTTGCCAAAGAAAGCCAGAAAGGAGAATTTTTTTTCTATAACATGTTTTTTGTATGTGTTGATGTGACCATAATTTATAATTTTTGAAGGGACAAGAAAAAATATTCCATGACCCCATCATTAGAGTTGGCATGGCAGCCATATACCCTAAATATTAATGAGATATTTACTACAATTATTTCATATAATGATGTGGAGTTGAAAGAGTGTTGTAGAGGATGGAAGATTGCAACAAGAAGAGTTGAGCATCCCATCCATGAAGATGAGGGAGAAAAAATTTCTTCTCCAAAGAAAGGTGGACTAAGTTGATAGTAGAAAACACTTGGTTATTGATTCCAAGGGAGAAGAAATATATAGGAATCCTCAACATCCCCATGAAGAGGAGAGTCAATTGAAATAAATAACTAATGAAGAAGTGTTTAAATGATTGACCGAAAAGGTAAAATTCTACATGGAGTTTGTTAAGATTACAGATGCATAGAGCTACATAATAGAAGTAGTCATACATTGGTGTACAATCCTTATGCATGATTTTCAATGGGAAGATAGGGAATGGATGCTAAAAAATGATATAATAAACTGCATGAAAATATTAACTGCAAAATATCTCAATAGTGGGATGAACAAACCACAATATAATAAGGAGCTGCAGCGTAGTGAAGTAGAAGAATAGTTGAGACAAGCCCAAGACATATACAACATGATGTGTGGGATCCAAGAAAGTTAGGATCCATATGATAAACACAATCGAACAATCTTGGGTATATTAACAAAATATCATTTGGGATACATGGGGAACAAGAGAATTCAAGACATATAAATTAGAGGACATAATTTTTTTTCACCTGCAAAGTTTGATGTAGGAGTATCATCCCCTACGAAATTCCATTTCCTTATTCTTACAAGATCGCTATGTAAATTCCTCAAATATGTAGAATTTTAATGTTGAAACAAGTGCCCTGATTTTAGGTTTATAGGTTGTTAGTTTTGTTTGTTTAGTTGGTCTAATTGGGCCTTTCTAATTGTGATCATCCAGAATCAAATTGTTAGGGAATTAGAGTAGGGACAGGTGTAAGTTGTTTACTCCTATTATGTGTCCTTAAGGTAAATCTGCAAAATTTTAATGTTGAAACAAGTGCCCTAATTTCAGGTTTATAGGTTGCTAGTTTTGTTTATTTAGTTGGGTTAATTGGGCCTTTCTAATTGTGATCATCCATAATCAAATTGTTAGGGAATTAGAGTAGGGACAGGTGTAAGTTGTTTCCTCCTATTATGTGTCCTTAAGGTACAACTGCAACTTATTTTTTTGAGACCACTTCTAGAACTTGACATGTGTGATCAACGGGAGGCTTGATGGCCAAACAATCTCTCACTGGTTGTCTAAAACTATCCCATTGTATATATATGAATTGTTCTATAATTCAGGGATGGTGAGAACTCTTGGTGTAGAAGGAAATTGAGCCGAGGGAGAGCTCAAAGAGCTATGGCGGTGAGCCAGTCAAAGTTCTTCTGTATATCTATTCTCTTATTAATGAATAGTCTATATATATATGAAATATTTCCTCTAATAATATATATGTTGGCTCTATTAGAAAAGATGGAAGGTAGAGAATCTGAACTGGGGTTGAAGAGCTCATGAATGATTGTAGAGCTCAGGCGAGAATCCTCTATATAATTTTCGGTCCTCAGAAGTAATATTTTTCTCTGCAATTTATTATTTTGTTTATGCATGTAATTGGTTCAATAAAGAAGACTGGTGAATTATGGTTCGACTTTGGAAATGAGGTGTCACAACCTAGATGAGGATCGATTTGGGGATGAGAGATGATAGCTAGAATAGAGTATTCTCAAACGCTGCTAAATTTCCCTGGTGAGTATGTGATGTCTCCATTCTTCTTAAGAACTCTCGACTGAATGATTGAGGTCTGGAATTGAACATAAGTCTTCCACCTTATCACAAAGATGGATAAAATCCACTCATTAAATATTTTTTAAGGTAATTAGTGGCCAAGTTAAGGAACAAGGGAGACCTTGAAAATTTTAAGAAGTGGATAGTCATGAAGCCACGAAAGAAGTTCAAGGATAAACTAAGTTTGGAAAAAAATATAAATTTCATCCTTAAGGTAATTGAGGAAGATCGGTTAGGTAGAGAGCAAGTCGAAGTGCGGTCAGACAGAGAGCAAGTTAGAGTTTGGGCAGAGCCCCGACCCTTTGAGTATTCTCTAACTACAACCCCATTATTTCAGAAAGAGTGAGGTTGGTGAAGTCGGCCCTGACGCTAATATAAGTAGTCGGGCCCTGACACATTTCCTATGTTACATTGTCAACTCTAACCCCTGACTAATTATTTACGGGTGGAAAAGTGAACAAATGGGGGATGTGCACTGTGTTTAATTGTCTCTATGGAAAATACTGTTGAATTAAATTCAAAGTTAACTGAGGGTGTTTCAATTTATTTGTTGGGTTTTCATTTATTCCTTCAGGCTTGGGACAATGTTGAAGGGTTCATCAATGTATGTACAAAGAAAATGAGTATAAGGGAGAAGAATGAAACATATACATAATGAACGCAACCAGATAGGCTAAGTCACCATGCATTATTAAATCATGAATTTTTAGACATCATAAATAAGATCATTAATACTTTACTCAAAATTACCTTAATTATGGTATAAAAAAAAAGGTAAAAATGGACATTAACTCAAAAAAAAGTTAAAGACATAGTCAAGATTAATCCAACAAAAATAATGATAAATTTATTAGAGAATGTTATAACTATTAACTAGCACAATTATATAAATTAAATGGCTTGTAAATATTGATAGACATAAATCCATGATAAACATTAAAATGCTTACCCCCTAATATATATCTCACATTGTCAAAATTGAAAAACAAAAAAAAAATCATAAAAATAAACTAAATTATAATTTTATTTTAAATTATTATTAGTTATTGTTGGGCACCTAATCCTCTAAGGGTTGGTGCCGAATGTAAAAATTCAGAGGGAGTGAAAGATACCACTTGGTATGTGAAGACCAAGGGTCAAAATAAAGTGTATACATGTGTATCATAACTAATAGTAAATGCATTCAATGCTTTATCCTATTTTGGTCGTCTCCTCCATGTGTGTGTCTAACATGATATTAGAACGCACGAAATCTGTCCCTACTCCAATTTGAGCCACTGGTTTTGTGGCCTCTCTACGCATTTCAGTTCTACCATCCTCTCTGGTTTTCTTCTAGTCAGTGACATTTAATAACTCCTATAATTTTTTCTTGTCAGCCTAGCGCTCAGGAAAGTTGGTTGGTGCTGGCAGTGGGGTGCAGTTACTGTATTAAGAGAGACCGGTCCATGTGCGTTTCATTTCAATTTCCTCAGTCAGTGGTAATGCATTGGCAGATAAACATTTCCGCTCAACTCTTTATGTGTGATTGAGTGGAACGTGAGATCTCTGTGAGTGGAATGCAAGCGAAATTATTTTTGAAGACTGTGAGTTGTATTGTACATTGAGTTCATTGATACATTAATTTTTGAATGTCATGAATTTATTAAACACCCTGTGACTGGTCATTCATGTTAATTGGTAAGGCCTTCGGCTAGTCATCAAACTGAATATGAATCGTTAAATTCTATGAATTGCATTCATACATGCGTAGACAACTCTCTGTGTAAATTTTCTGTTCGTTAAACATTGTGAATGAATCGTGGGAAAGATGTTTTGAATGGTGCGTTATAGTTTAGACTCCTCTCCTTGGATTTTAGTTTACAAGCTTGTCTTCTGGTCTACATTTTCTTTGGCCAGCAGGCTACACAATTTTTTTTTTTGATAACATTTCTCCTCTCTTTTCCTGTAAGGTCGTGCCCCTAATATGGTCATGCATAGTGAATGAATTTTATATCTTCATATTGGTGTTGTAACACACTATCTGTTAACACCAAGCCATTGGATTATTGTAAGATTTTCAGATACAAAGATCTAGATCTAAGAAACAATGAACAAACTTGCAAGAGAAGGAAGGAGTGAGCAAGAATAGAGAAAAGAATGAAATTAATTCTACAATATTAGTTTTGGAATTAATACATAAAAGCAACTAAGTTAAGCTTAGTTGTACATGCAATAACTATGGATAGTTAAAGCTAACTGAAGCTAAGTGTGCTTTATGTTCTGCTAATGTGCACATGCACCACATGCAAGCAGTAAGTTAACTAACTAAGCCAAGTTCACATCGCATACAAGCAATAAGTTAACTAACTAAGCGAAGTGCACATCACATGAAATATCTAGAGTTGAACTAAAGCTAATCTAGGTGCATGTACACCAACACCCCCCCTTAAGCATAACTTAGGTGAGTGTGATGAAAAATGAATGAGTCCCGACAACACAACCATTTTAGGTACCCATATACAATGCATAAAAAGGAGGAAAGAGGGAAAACCCAGTGGAAGAAAACCCCCCCTCAAAATATAATGCAAAAGTAGAGAAAAGACAACTGCTAGGCAGTTGTGTCCTTCACCCCGAGACGATCTCGCATGAATCGAAACTTCTGCTCAGTGAAAGTCTTGGTGAAGATATCAGTAGTCTGCTCATAACTAGGACAGTACTAAAGATCGATGATCCCATCATGAATGAGTTCTCTAATGAAATGCATGTGGATCTTGATGTGTTTGGTCTGCTGCCACTGCACTGGATCTCTGCAAAACTTTAGCGTACTTTGATTATCGCACCAGATGATAGTTGGACGACGGACACTGATCCCAAGTTCAAATAGGAAATGTTGTAGCCAAATGGCCCAAATAGTGCCATTGACTGCTCATGTATACTCAGCCTCTGCTGATGATAAAGCAATGGGAGCCTGCTTCTTTCTTGACCAAAAAAATTGGGTCGGATCCCAAATTAAGTAAATAACCAGAGGTGGAATTGCGATAAATGTTGTCGCCAACCCAATCTGAGTCTGTGAACCCAATGAGATTCAAAGAACAATTGGCTACATAATGAATCCCATAGGTGATTGTCCCCTCGACATATTGAAGGATGCGATTTGCAGTGTTCTAGTGTAACTCATGTGGCTCCTGCATGTATCTGGAAACTGCTCCTACGGAATATGAGAGATCAGGATGGGAGTGAGTGAGATAAAGAAGACTTCCCACAAGTTGACGATACAATGTGAAATCAACCAATGGTGTGTCTTTGCTATTCTCAAGCTTTATCCCTGATAAGAAATGTGTGGTTGTTCGATTGCAATCACTCATGTGAAATCGTGCCAAAATATCCCTAGCATACTTTGGTTGAGAAATGGTAATCCTGGAATCACTCCGATCGATCTCTAGTCCAAGGAAGAAATTTAGCAAGTCCATGTCTGTCATAGAAAACTGCTTATGCAATGCAGTTTTAATCTTAGTAATGACATAAGCTGAACTACCTGTTATCAAAAGATCATCTACGTAGAGTACTATGATCAACAAGGAGTCAATTTTCTTCAAAAAATAAACACTGGAATCAAATTTGTAGTGTACAAAATTTTAAGATAGCAAATAAGAATCCATCTTTGCATACCATGCTCTAGGTGCCTGCTTGAGGCCATAGAGAGACTTCTTTAGTTTGCATACCAGAGATAAATTGTGCATGTATCCCTGTGGCTGCTCCATCTAGATTTCCTCCTTGAGATCATTGTGAAGAAAGGAATTCTTTACATCCATATGATGCACCTCCCATCTTCTTGCTGCTACAATGGAGAGAGCTAGCCGAATGGAATCCATTTTTTCCACTGGAGAAAAGTCTCATCATAGTCAACACCATGTACTTGCTGAAAACCTTTTCCTACCAACCATATCTTATATCGACTAACTTGGCCATTTGTTGCTTTCTTGGTCTGGTAAACCCACTTGCACCTCACAAGTTTATGATTAGAAGGTAGCGGAACGAAATCCCAAGTCTGGTTCTCAATGAGAGAGTTATATTCCTCATCAATTGCGGCTTCCCATTCAGGATGCCCAGTTGTTTCTGCATAAGTTTGTGGATTAGATGCATGCATCATATAAGCATGCATGCGAATGCATGGATACATAGCTAAGAGTGCTTGCGGATCTTCCTCAAACAGAGGTATAGAGGTAGGATCATCAAGGATATCACTCATACTGCACCATTTTTGTGTTGAAGGTGGTCGAGAATCTTCTGAACTACATGCGGAAGTATGACCTAGATGTTCAACAAATGGTGGTCCAACATGCGTCACACGAAAAGACTCATCTTCGTCAGAATTCTGATCTGAAGTTTCATTTGCATACTCATCAATGAGTGGGGATGGAAACTTGGTAACAACTTCATCTGCTGGTCCATGCAAAATATCTTCGTCAAACTTTACACTCCTTTCAATAAAGAGCTCTTCAGTATTGATATCAAGAAATCTGTACCATTTGACTTCATCAGAATATCCAACAAACATGGATGATTTACTTTGAGGCTCCAAAGCCTTTCTCTTCTCTGTAGGAATGCGGGCCCTTGCTCGAGATCCAAAAATGTGGAGATGACTGACTTCAGGTTGCATGCCAGTCTAAGCCTCAAAAGGTGTTTTTCCAGTAACATATTTATGAGGAGATCTATTCTGGATGTATGAGGCACAATTGATAGCTTCAACCCACAATTTTGACGAAAGAGATCTTGCATGCAACATGTAATTGGCCATCTCTTTCAAGATCGATTATTCCTTTCAGCCATGCCATTTTGCTGTGGAGTGTAAGGAATTGTATGCTGCAATTGTATGCCTGATTCATTACAAATATTCTTGATATCTTTGTTGACATATTCCGTCCCATTATCTGTGCGGAGTATCTTGATGCGTTTTCCTGACTAATTTTCCGCATGTGCTTTGAAAATCTTTAGATGTTGAAAAAATTCAAACTTGAGTTTCAAGAAGTAAACCCAAGTGAATCTCGTGTAATCATCTATAAATGACAACACATATCTTTCTTTTCTCATTGAAAGCACTGGAAATGAACCCATGAGATCACTATGTACAAGTTCCAAAGGTGAAGAGGCTCTCCATGCATGCCCCTTCTCGAATTTGTCTTATGGATGCTTTCCAAGAGCACATCCATTGCAAACATCATTTGAAAATTCAATGGCCGGAAATCCTTTGACCATCCCTTGCTTGCTAAGCTATTGCATATATCTGAAATTCAAGTGCCCAAATCTCTCGTGCCAAATCCTACTCTCTTCATTTGCATGCGTAAGTAGCAAAATGGAATCTGATTGATGAACAAAATAAAAAAATGTATACAGATGAGATTGATCATTTACCTTTTCAGATGCAATCTTCAAGTTGGTTTGCATGTCATAAATGCTCACGGAATCCGAGGTAAATTCCACTTTCCTTCCACTGCCTGTGTGTGTCATCTGATACACCGAGAGAAGATTCATAGAAATCCTTGGAATATGAAAGACATTCTCAAAACTTCCATCTTCAAATTGCACTCTTCCTTGTCCAGTTGCTGCAACTGCAGAATTATCCGCCATGAGAATAGGAGGTCCTGAGTATGCATGTAGAGAAGAAAAGGATTCATTTGAAGAATCCATATGATGTGAAGCTCTTGAATTGATGATCCATTCTTGTGGTGCAGAATGAAGAGCAATCAAAGCATTCCCATTACCTCTTGGATCTGGTGTTTTTCTCCAAACTTCTTCTTGGCATTCTCAGGAATGTGGTCTCCAAGATTGTGTTGTTGGAGTGTCTGCGCCATAAGATATATAGTCTTCTTCATGCATGTATATTCAAGGTGAAAACCACGGTGGTAATAATTTCACATTTATTTCCCTTTCGTTCCTTTCCTTTCCTTTGAGATGGATGATCCATCAGGGGGTTTGGGATTTCCTCCCTTTCTTGGATCAAGATCCTTCTTCCCTTTTCCTTTCTGATGGTCTTTGGAATTTTCATTTCCTTTTGCATGCACAGTGTAGAAATTTGCTGAATAATGATTAATTATCCACCGAGACTATCCTGATCACATACAATTCGAATTTATATGCAACACATAATCTCTTCCACTCAGATCATCAAACATGCGGAAATAAATCAAGCGATAACACATCAAATCATCATACACATTAACACAGTATGTATGGGGAAAGCTTATAGCTGAAAACCCCGCAGCTATTGTGTATATTATAATGGAGAAATCATGTAACAAACTCAGTATAATACTCCTCACAAGTACTCAGTACTTTCTCATAAAGTTACACACAAACTAGCTTGGTTTTGAACAGGTTACTGGTTCAAAACTCACCACTAATTGCCTTGCCTCTATTGCGCAATCATGGCCTGTCTATATAGAGATCCAAGGTTTGAATCCCCTTGGCTTGACAGCGCAATCATCATGGGAAATTCCTCCAAGTGTGGTGCAAATCTCATGCACAACTGATGTCGCCACTGATAGCTAACTCCACCCTTTCATCTACCTCTTTCACTGGTCTCCACTGAACTGTCCATGCACTGTAGTGAACTGATGTGTTCTTAAGTTGAATAATGAGTTATTAATTAATGAATTAAATAATATTTAATTCACTCCACTCATAACTAATTGATAGCTAGTTAAACTAATCTCAACTAGTTCAACTAAAATAAACAGAACACAACTCCACTAGCTGTCTCATTAACTCCACCAAACTTCTGCCACTGAAGTCCTAACTGAAGTCAACCATGCATGATGCCATCAAACCCTAGGAATAGCGTAATTCCTCTGTCAGATGCATGAGCCACTTCCAATGCTCGAACTGAAGTGCTCCAAGAGAGTAAATCATTGCTTATAGTCTAAATATTATTAAGGGTAAATAATATTTGACTTCCTGATAAGGAGTAAGGCCTGAAAAATAGACTTCAATTCTTTCACCTAAAATAGAGGTCCATCTATTTTTACCAACATGACCAATACTCCAAGAATCACATACTGCAATCCCTGGAACATGCTCCATATGTCTAAAAATAGACTTTGCGCCAGAGTTTGCCTGCGGGCCCACTTAGTGAAGGCGACTTCATTTCACTAAGATCCATCATCTTGCTGCATTTTCAACACTCCCTTCTGCAGATATGATTTCTATTCGCAACCCCTATCCCCGCTCTCGTGGAATTTCAATTTGCTTCTGGTGAGCTTCTTCACGATAAAGTTTTGATTTTGATCTGGAACACACAGTATCATGATTCTCTCTCATTACATAATATCTCGAGCAGATGTGGTACTGAAAAGGAGAAGGACCTACTTGAAGATGATTAGCCGAGAGTTTAATGCAACTCTGGTTATCACAGTAGATCACTGTAGGCTCCAAATGCAACCTGAACAATCCTGCGAGGATCTTCCTCATCCAAATAGCCTCGCATGCAGCCAAGCTAGCTACCATGTACTCGGCCTCTGCTGAACTGAGTGCCACGGATCTCTGATTCCTGCTGTACCAGGAAGGATACGTGTGGAAGGAGAACTATCAAAGAGGAGTCCAAGTGACCTTGGAATGTGGAATTCAAGAGTCGCGCCAATGTAATATAAATTTACATCTATGGTTAATAGAATGATATCTCATGCTTATCTTTCCTATGTGTGTGTGTTTGACATAGTTGTGTTTAACAATAATGAACTCCATAAAAATTGACAGTTGAGCTTCTCTAAAAATTTTATGTTAATGCCCTAACCATTTCTCCCAGCTAAAACGATGTTAAATACGCCACGAGAAATTCATGATAAAATTATAATAGTCTATGATAATTTTTATTTAATCAGAAGGCCATATTTATACAATCAAATTTAGAGGGAGACAATTATGCCTCCTTAACTAGAAATACGAGAAATAGCTAATCTATGTCCTAACTATGATTATATACAAAATATCGAAGGATTATTCAACATTTCCCTCCTTAATCCAAAAGGAAATCTGATATGCCAAGTAAAGATCTAAAATTTTCAAACTTTTCACATATTAATGCTTTCGTAAAGATATCTACAATTTGTTATGAAGTAGGATAATATGTCAGATTAATTATTTTGGCCTCTACATCAAGTCGAATCAAATCTTACTTGGTGTTGATATGTTTGGTTCATTCATGAAACTTTGGATTCTTCGCCAATTGAATTGCAATAGATTGTCAACAAATAGAGGAGTTCAAGATTTTTGTTTCTCCTGCAAATCTTCAAGTATTTGTGAAGCCAAATGATTTATTTTGTAGCTTGAGATGCTGCAACATATTCGGCTTCAGTGGTATAATCAATAGGAACATATTGTTTGTGTGATATCCAACTCATGGATGTTGATCCAAGATTTTTCAAATAACCATAAGTAGAGTCCATTCTCCTTATCTCCATTAAAATCAGAATATGAATAACCAATAAGATGGAAGTCTGAAACTTTGGTATATTTGATGCCATACGTTTTAGTTACTTTTAAATATTTAATAATTCTTTTTTTTTCTTCTCAACACCTCTCACAAGGTTGATGCATAAATCTAGAAAGTATTCCAACAAAAAAAGTTATATCAAGATGAGTAGTAGATAGATAAATCAAACTTCCAACAATTTTCATGTACTTTGTTGGATATTCAAATGGTTTTCCTTCTTGTAAAGTGAGTTCATATTTTTTTTCCATTGGAGTAGCATAGGATTACAATCCATCATACCATATTTGTTCAATAACTTTGCAAATATTTCCTTTGTGATATAAAAATATGTTGAGGTTTTTTACCAACTTCAATTCCAGGATAACAATGAAGTAAACCTAAATTTGTCATATCAAAAAAAAATTTCAATTCCTTCTTAATATATGATATATATTCACCATTGTTCCCTGTAATCATCAAATCATCAACATATACAACTAGATATAAAAGTAATCTTCCAACCTTCTTAACAAAAATAGTTCCATCATCTAGGTCAAAATTCTTATAATTCAACTGAAGAAGATGTTCAGTTAGTTTCTCATACACACGATGCATTTTTCAAGACATACAAAGAATTCATTAGTTTTCATATCTTTTTTTCTTTCCCTTTGACAAAAAGCATTCTCGGTGAAACATGTAAACATCTTCCTTTAAATCGCCATTTAAGAAAGTAGTTTTAACATTCATATGATGAATTATCCATCCTTTCCAAGCTGCAATAGCAAACAAAGTTCTAATAGTGTTCCATTTACCTGTAGGAGAAAGTGTCGTTGTATATTCAACGCCCTATTTCTGTGCATATTCCTTTGCTACAAACCTTTCCTTGTGTTTATCAAGTGAACTGTCAACTTCTTACTTAGTTTTATAGACCCATTTACAACCAATAGGTTTTTTTCCAATGTGACGATCCACCAGCCTCCAAGTTCCATTTTTTATGAGGAAATCATAATCCTTTTGCATTTCTTATTTCCACTCATCATAAATAGCAGCTCCTCCAAAACAAGTAAGCTCGTAATCAAAAGAAAAAATGTATTCACAATCATGAGAATAGTTACCTAAAGAACTGCATATCTCAAAATCATTATATTTCCTTGGGAACATTCTAATACAAATTGATTACTCTTCATTACTCTTTGTCCCAATTTTTGTCCTTGTTGTCTTAGTCCCTTCTATCCTTGCATAAATATGTTTATCATCAAATTTCTTTTCAGTAGCAGAATTATTATCATCATTGAGAGAAAATTTTGAAGGAAAAACTACAGACTGATCTAAAATGGGAATCCCTCCTTCAGGATGTAGAAGAATATTATTGGATTCATAATAAAATTTTGTAGACACAAACTTCTCTAAATTATTAAGTTGCCTATCAATAGTGGACGCATATTTATTAGATTAAAAACAACTACATCTCTTGAAAAAATAAACTTTTTATTTTCTTCGTCATATGATCTATATGCTTTAGAGGTCATATAATATCCCAAAAATATACATTTTCTACTTCTTCCACTAAATTTATTTATTTGTTGTTTTGGAATTAAAGCATAACATTGAGAATCAAAAACTTTGGAATGTTGAACAACATGAAGACGAATATGCCACATCTCATATGGATTTTTATTATTGATGATAGAAGAAGGAAATTGATTTCTAATATAAGCTCTGTAGAGCACTCCTTCTCCCAAAAAAATCAATTTTACATTTTTAAAAAACATCATCGATATAACCATATTAAGCAGTAGTATGTTCATTTATTAGTAAGGTATTGTGATTTATTATATGATGTCATTCCCTTGCGAATAATTTTCTAAAACATTTGAAGTATATTCTCCCCCATTATCAATTCTTATAGTGCCTATATTAAGTTGAGCTTCATTTTTAATTAAGAGATGAAATTTTTTAAACACATAAAAAACTTGTGATTTTTATTTAATAAGATAGGCCCAACACATCCTCAAATAATCATCAATAAATTTTTGTGTATATTTCTTTCCATTAGGAGTTTCAATAGGCATAGGTCCACATAAATTTGAATGTAGGAGACTTAATTTTCTTGAAGACCTTGAAGTAGAACTTTGAAAAGAGTCTTTTTGATGCTTCGTGAAGATACAAGAATTACAAGGACTAAGTTTTCTTTAAATTGTTGCGATCCCCTTAATGCCTTGTTTTCTCATAATTCCAATGTTGTCATAACTAATATGACCAAAACGAGCATGCCACAATAAGCTTGATGACATAGTATCATTTTGTTGGACCGAATGATTAGTATTTAATGCAATAGATGACATACCTTTCAAATTTAGTAATTAGTCTTCTTCCATACCAGTCATTACAGTCTCATTGTTAGCTGCTCTTTGAATCTCCACTTTTCCACTAAATATGTTTATTCAGTGTCCCTGTTGTATGGTTTGTATAAAAGATAAAAAATTCCTTTAAAACTGTAGAATTCAAAGAACATCATTTAAAATATAATCTGCATGTCCTTGAATATTTATTTGAATAGAACCAATCCTTGATGGTTTGATTTGAGACTTATCGGAAAAATACAATACCTTGTCAATATTATCACTGAATTTCTAAAACAAATCTCTTCTAAAGGTCATATGACAAGTGGTACTTGTGTTTAAAACCCAATTGTCATGCCATGAAGAAAATGAGGCACTACATATATCTTCCATATTAAAATTACAATGGGAAATAACATAATGTGCATTCTTAGAAGACTTTCCTTTTTCTGGAATTGGTTTATCTTTCTTTTCAATTATTTGTTTTATTCTTTCATTAATTTTTTTCCGAGGGAATTCTACAACTTGAAGAAATATATCCAATTTTACCACATCTAAAGAATTTTATAGTTGTTTTATCAGAACAATTTATTTGTTGCTTATCATTCTGATGTTATCTCCTTGATTATCCCCCGCCCCCTTCCTCTATGATTCTTCCTACCCTATCCTTTGTTACCCTTAGTATTTCTCACTGTTCCTTTTTGAGGTTTTTTATCTCTTTCAGAAGACATAATGTTTCAATAGTATAAATGTGTAGTGTTTCTTTCTTACAAAAAGCCTTCTCTCTTTCTGTAATTTTTCCTACTAATTTTTCAAAATATAAATATTTTAAATTCCCAATAGCTTGGAGAGATTCCATGTAGTGTCAATAACTAGGGTAGAGGGATTTGATAAATTCACTAAGTTGTAGATCAACTTTAACACTAATAGACTCAATTTCATGATTGATGGCTTTCATTTTAGAAGCAAGAATGAATGGATCATTATCTTTCATTTCCATACTAAACAACTTCAATAATAATTCAATTATCTCCAATTCTGAATGTGAATCATAAATCTCTTTTAATTTTGTTATTGCTTCATAAGTCATTTTACTATGAATAATGCATATTCTTACTTCTTTTGATACTGAAGTGGAGATTAAAGCATAGGCCTTTTAATACTTACTCTCCTATATTAAGCTGAGTTTCATTTGTAATTAAGAGGTGAAATATTTTAAACACATAAAAAACTTGTGATTTTTCTTTAATAAGATAGACACAACATATCCTCAAATAATAATCAATAAATGTCAGTGTAAATTTATTTCCATTAGGAGTTTCAATAGGCATAGGTTCACATAAATCTGAATGTATGAGACTTAATTTTACTTAAGCTCTCGAAGTAGAAATTTGAAAAGCCCCTTTGTGATGATTCCCCAAGATACAAGAATTATAGGGACTAAGTTTTATTCGAACTGTTGGAATCCCCTTAATCCCTTATTTTCTCATAATTCTAATGTTTTCATAATTAATATGCTTAAAACAAGCATTCCACAATAAACTTGATGACATAGTATCATTTTGTAGGACCGAATGATGAGTATTTAATGAAATAAATAACATACCTTTAAAATTTAATAATTAGTATTCTTCCACACGAGTCATTACAATCTCATTGTTAATTGCTCTTTGAATCTCTACTTTTCCACCAAATATGTGCATTTGTCTCTTATGTATGGTGTGTACAAGTGACAATAAATTCCTTTAAAACTGTGGGATGCAAAGAACGACATTTAAAATATAATCTGCAAATACATGAATATTTAATTGAATAAAACCAATCCTTGATGGTTTGATTTGAGACTTATCGAAAAAATATACTACCCCATCAATATTCTCACAGAAATTTTCAAACAAATCTCTTCTAACGGTCATATGACAAGTGGCACTTGTGGTTAAAATCCAACTGTCATGCCATGAAGAAAATGAGGTACTACATATAGCTTCCATATTAAAATTACAATGGGCAACAACATAATGTGCATTCTTAGAAAACTTTCCTTTTTTGGAATTGGTTGATCTTAATTTTCAGTCATTTGGTCTATTCTTTCATTAATTTTCTCTGAGGGAATTCTACAATTTGAAGCAGTATATCCAATTTTACCACATCTAAAGGTTTTATAGTTGTTTTATCGGGAATTTTTTTTTTTTTTTTTTTAATCATTATGTTGTTTATCTCCCTAATTATCTCCCCCCCCCCCCCTCCTCTATAATTCCTCCTACCTTATCCTTCGTTACCCTTAGTATTTCTCATTGTTTCATTTTTGAGGTTTTTGTTCTTTTCCAGAAAGATATAACATTTCAGTATTAGAAATGTGTAGAGTTTCTTTATTACCAAAAGCCTTCTCTCTTTTTGCATTTTTTCCTACTATTTTGTCAAAATATAAATATTTTAAATTCCCACTAGCTTGGAGAGATTGCAAGTAGTGTGAATAACTAGGGTAGAGGGAGTTTATAAAGGCACTAGGTTGTAGATCAACTTGAACACCAGTAGACTCAATTTCATGATTGATGGCGTTAATTTTAGCAGCAAGATTCGATGGATCATTATCTTTCATTTCCATATTAAACAACTTCAATAATCACTAATTATCTCCAATTCTGAATTTGAATCTAAATCTCTTCCAATTTTTTTATAGCTTCATATGTCATTTTACTTTGAATAATGTATCTTCTTACCTATTTTGATAATGAAGTGGAGATTAAAGCATATTCCTTTTTATACTTACTCTCCCAGGTTGTTAACTCTTTTTCCTCATCAGGCTGTTCAGGTGCATTACCTCCTTTTCCATCAGAAACTCCATCCCACATATGATTAAAAATAAGTGTATTTTTAATTTTTTTGTACAACTCCTAGTAATTTTACTTTCCAGAAAGGACATCAAATTCATTTTTGCATAAAAAATAATGTATAGAACTTTTTCTTAAAAAAATTACTTATTTAATTATAGATAACTTGCCTTTAATCAGTATGTGTTACCTCTTATCCAAATACAAATTTTAATCGATCCGCACACTGTCTATTTGAATTTATCCAATCTTAAAATAAAAAATTCATCAGTCATTATAACAAACCAACAATGAACAAGATGATTGTTTATTAGATCTAACACAACCATTCAATATGTAGGCGGCATTCAATCTCTGTTATAACACACAAATCTCGCACAAGACTTGAGAAAATATTAAAAAATAATGGTATCATTGGACATGTAATAGTGAGACAAAATCAATGGTTAAGGAACTCACAATGGTCCCACATGTGCATGACTGTCACACCCAACCAAAGGTCTAAATAGGCTCTAAAGGATCCAATAGTGATTGGTGGCATGAGGCTTGCTGAAATTTAATAGGAAAGGTTGTCTAGGGATGCAGTTAAGGATGAAAATTTATCTTAAAGTTTAGTAACTTTGGCGAATCTTACTAGTCCCTAATATCCAAAATTTAAAATGTTTGATGACAATTTTGCAAAAAAATTAGATTTCTAATTATTTAATATTAGAAAATATATAATATTGGAGACATTTAAGGTAAAATTATTTTATATTACAAAATTTGGGTGAATTATTTAAAAAAAATAGAAATTGGCGAATCATTTTTTTGGAAAAGGCATGTAATATTAGCCCACTTGCGAATATTAGCCCCTAAAAGTTTCCCTGCTAATATGGGGTCACTCTCGTGATTTTGAATACTAATAGCATGTGGTGTCGAAGTGGTTTCCAGAACCACAATGCACGTCCCATGTTCTATCAACTTGTGGTCCGACGCACTTCGTAAGGTTACACTCACCAGGTCACACTCTACTGGGTCCCATGTCAATTTACTAACTCCGAAACATCTTCATCAATGGAGTTCGAACAAGAAATATGACTTCAATGCTTTTCAAAACGTTGCACTCTCATACCACTATTAAATGTGCTTGGAGAACTTCATAATAAAATGAGAGTATTCTACGATACTTTTTACTTAATTAGAAGGACATATTTATATAATCAAATTCAAAGGGAGGAAGTTATTTCTCCTTAGCTATATGATAAATTAATAGTCTATGTCCTAACTATGATGATATACAAAACCATAAAACATTATTCATTAAAGGTGATTTGTATATGTAAACTTGATAGTTTATGGTGCAACTTGTGAGTGAACAATTTATGGTTTTTAACCATAAAATAAATAATTAAATTAATAGAACTAGCCGTTATTAAATTTCAAAGTCAAATTATCCGTTATTCTAGCGGTTTGCTTTTCCATTTCTACATCTATTTAAACTCAACAACCGGATCTGATCTCTCACCTAGTCCTGATGATGAACCACACTGGTTGGTTCGAAAAGTGTCGAAATTGTTCATTGTAATTTGATTATTACCGAAAGTTTTCTTCATAATTTAATGATGGATCACAGAAGCCAAAAATCTATAAAGGTTTTTAACCAATTATGTCAATTTCATTAACATATTAACATGATTTAAAAAAAAAGTTTTGCAAAAAATAAAGAAGACACCAATACCATAACAATACACATAAGATAACAAATGATGAAGGAGTTCACTCCTCCTCGGTTACATCTCCTTTTCCAACTTCCAATGTTGGGCCTCTTTCATTATGCTAAAAAAACTATGTGTTTACATAAAGTTACAGTGCTTAGAATGCTAAAACAATGTTTCCAATAGATCCAGAAAAGTAAAAAACCCCTAGTTGGGATCTTTATCGACTCAAAAAGGTCAAAACTGACTGAGTTATTCTCTATAAATGTGTTATGCTAACTGTGCTCCAATTCGCACCCACATGCAAACTGTTTTACAATTTCCAACTTTTTCGGCCATGTGGAGCAACAAATTCGCCCCACGTCGATGCAATCCCTCCACATCGAGTGTAATTTTTTGAACATTAAAATGCGCTCGGTTGTCCATGAACAGATAAAATTTTTCCACTTGGAGAACAAATCGTCGTCGGATGTGGGATTGTTTGAATCGATTTATCGTAAATGGTTTAACTCCGTTTGAACTCAGGGTTGGTTTATCCCATTGTGGTTTGGTTTGCGGGAACCTTGCCCCAGGTAGGTTCCACTCCCCATCTGCCATAACCCATAACACCAAATTGTTGACTGAACTATGTAATGTGTTGTTTATCCTCTAACCACTGGAAATAACCATTGCTCGATACTTTGGATTAACATATATCATATGGTTTGAATGTATGGAATCACCGATGGTTTGATGGTTTTAAAACTTTGGTTAAACGTTAAACATATGGTTTCATATATGGTTTTGTGATTTTAATACATGTTCTGTGGTGTATATAATATATTTTTAGGTTCAGGGTTAAGCCTAGACCCTTTCTGCCGCCACGTGGTGTAGTTGGGTGGATCGGAGTCTAGGGATAACCTTAATCTCGACCCCCGACTCTACAATAATGAAACTTTAAATACCACTTTTAATGCATAGCTATTAAGAACTAACACAGACAAGATGGTGGAGGGCTTTGTTGGCAAGCGATAGGTCTCGTATTTGATCATTGAGAAGTCATCTCAGTCTTAAACAAAATTTTACATGGCCATTAGGAGGCCACATGGCAGCCAGGTATTGGCCCATGTGGCTCCTCCTAACTCATCCACCAAAAAATCACATGAACCAATATAAACTCATAGAATCTCGACCAATCACCACATGCCACTTGTACTCATCACGTTGGCTAATGGTATGCACAGTCACCTTGCTCAATAATTTCCTAGTCAGCATATGGATTATTGAATAGGCATCCTTGCGAACTCATTTTCAAAATTTTAGTTGTTTGCCAAATCGATCAGAACATGATATCGAGAGCATTCGATGTCAAATTTGAGTGAAACAAGTTGCATTCGATTCAGGGCGACGAGATCTTCCCTTTGGTGCTGGTTTAGAGCCAATTTTAAGAATTCTAAATTTTGAGCATTTTCTTAATCCCTTAAATAAAAAACACACCTTAGTTTTCACTCTTATTTTTAAGATTTTATTTTACACATCATATTTAATAATATTAAAATATTTTTCTAATACACGTTATGTAATTATTTTAAAAAAATCATAATTTCATTCTTAATTATCATTTCATTCTTAATTTTCCCATTTTTTCTTTTTATAGTGGTATAAACACACCATATTTTATGGATATAATTTTTATTTTTCACAATTTTTTTTTATATATTTTTATTTTTATTCATATTATGTTTAATAATATTAAAATATTTTTCAATACACTTTATGTAATTATTTAAAAAAAAAACAGAATTTTATTCTTAATTATCATTTCATTCTTAATTTTCCCATCTTTTCGTTTTATAGTGGGATAAACACACCATACTCTATGGATATAATTTTTATTTTTCACAATTTTTATTTTATTTATTTTTATTTTTATTCATATTATATTTAATAGTATTAAAATAATTTTTTTATACACTTTTATATATTAATTTATGGGAAAAACCATTCTATTCATTATTATTTTTCTCATTTTTTCTATTTATGATGATGATGATGATGGTTAATGTCAACTGAGACCAAATTTTGGTCTATTGGACCTATATTATGAGTTTTTAATTGTGTGGATTCTCGTCTTTCTTGGTGAGCTTGGTGTTGTAGCTTTCTTTTTCTTCTCTACGGTCTTCCAACTTCCTTTATCTTGTACCTCCTTCATCTCTTCTGATTCTTGGGAACCTGGTGTCTTATCTTCGGGATCTAGGAGATTTGCTTTGCTGCTAAATGAAGATTCCTTTTGTGCGGTATTTGAATCCTCATAATTGTTGATGCTTGAGGCGCCGACAAATTCGTTTATTTGTTGTTGATCGGGGCTTTCCCCCTGCTTGTCTTGAGGGTTGTTTCTTTCTTGCCTAATTTCTTGCGATGCAGAGTTTTCTAGAGAGTATTCTTCCTTGATGACAGTATAATGTTCATTTTGTGCTCCTTCCCACCATGTAGATCTATCATGATTCTTTCTAGCAGAATTTTTCCCGGAGACTTTTGGGCAATTTTTGGCTAGATGGCCTGTCTCAAAGCAGGATCGACATTTGAAGAGGACACTTTCATAGTCAAGTTTTTGGTTTCATACATAGTCTTTGCTTGTTAGGATTATTTTAGCTGGGAATTCGGCGCTGAAGTCCATTTCTACACAGATGCATGCATAGGTGGTTCTGACATATTCCTCTATTTCTGGGCACCAGTAGTAAAATTTCTCAATTGCATTTCCAATGTCTTTTAGTGAGGAGAGATTCCAGAGATGCAAAGGCCGGTTTGGCAATCTGACCTAAACTAGTGACTAGGTTATGACTGTTGCTGAGGGATTGAAAGATGGGTTCCATGGCTTCATGAATAGATCCGAGTTTTTCCAAAACCAAAGGCTGGAATCTAAAATCCATTGTTTCAGAGTTTTCAAAATCTACTATAAAGAAACCTTTAACACACGGGTAGATATTAATTTCATCATAAATGACAGGCTTCCATACCTCCGAGATCCAACTGTGGAGAGCTGTCAGCTGCGGCCAAAAGACATTAAACCAGTAGATTAAGGCACTTTCAGAAAACTTCAAGGCCTCATCCAGTGAGGCCTTGACCACATGCACAGTGGGAGTTGGGGCTTCACTAACAATATGGGCAGGAGCTTGACTCTAAGAGGAGGATGGAACTGGGCCGCAATTATCTTCGCGAAGCTGGGAGCCATACTGGACCCAAAGGTGAGCCCTCCAATACTGAATTCGCCAACACGGTTCGCTCTCTCTGTAATTTTTTTATTGCTCAGACACAAAATTTTGCACAAAATTTTTCCCAAACAAATTTTGTATTTCACACTACAAAAGCCACCGCATTCTATTCAAGATCAGCGAGTTAACCCGCGCAAAATTATGTAAAAAGGACTATTTTATATTTGAACCACAAGAGATGTGAACCCAAAAAATGTGAACCGCACAAGATACCATAATTTATAAATAGAAATATAAAAATATCTCTTAACCCAACAAGCTGGACAACTAGATATATATCAAATAAAACTTTTTCACCTTTTTCCATAAAAATCAAATAAAATTTTTTCACCTTTTTCCTAACACAGATATTTCTTAGACAGATATCTCTTTCTTACTATCGTGTTTTACACAGTATAATTCACCAATAAATATTTACAATACACATGCACTACACGAATGTTTCGTTCTGATAGCGAGTGAAATGGTTCAAATCCACAACACACTCCAAAATATTTATGAAATTCCATATTTACCATATTTCGAATGAGGACACATTTGAACCTGAAATGGTGAGAATAAGGAATCACGAGCGGAATTTATTATTAAACTTAAGTATTTGGAGTGACTTATTGTCTTTTGAAGCTCATATTACGGTCTGCCATTTCTTTTTCTTTTTTGGTGAAGTGGAAGAAGGGCAGTTGTGCTTAAGAATGACAGTTGAGGACTTGAGAGACGCCCTAGGAAACTCAATAGTCAACACCGTATAACTTTCAAGATCGTCGGTGTTCAAAAAATAGAATACGGACATCAATTGACAGATCATTAACACTGAAGCTATAGCACTTGTTAACGTGGACACACATTGTTCGCACATTTGGTCGTCCTTCGTAAGTGCATTTGGATTCTCTGATAGAATCACGAGTCCCACGTTGTTTGATTCTTGAAAAAATTGCTGGGCCTGTGTTTATATATGTTGCTATGCAAGGGAAAAACCACTAAGAAGAAGTGGTCGCTGAAACGCTGCTGGTTTAGGGTTTGCAGGGTCGATCAACTAATAGGTCATGGGTAGATCTCCTAGTTTTTGGAACTCTTCAAAGCAGGAGGACAATCTCATTCGCGGGGCGTGGACTGCTAGCGAGGACAAGATTTTGAGTGAATACATTAAAACTCACGGAGTTGGTCGATGGAGATATGTTCCCAGTAAAGCAGGCATGTCATCTTTATCTCTATTGAATGACTGAATAATTCATAGTGCTAGACTGATCTGTACAAAAACAGAATGTCTTAGGCCTATGAGGCGCAGCAGTAAAAGTGGTCTGAATAACTAGAAACAATATGCAGGATTGAAATATGGTGAACTTCTTTTCAGTGATCCATCACATAAATAGTTTTAGTGCCGATGTTTTGAGCCATTGTTCACTTTAGTGGGCACTAAAATTACTTATGTGATGAAGTAATGAAACAAATTCGAAAATTCAGTATTAAAACTACTTATATGATGAATGAAAAAAAAACTCATCAATCTGCAGGATTATAGAAATCATTTGTTAAACATTCCCAGTAGAATTTCTTTTTATTAGAAGCTTCTACTATAGTATATTGAGCTTGAGCTGAAGATATTTATTATGCAGGTCTCAAGCGATGTGCAAAAAGTTGTAGATTGCGTTGGTTGAACTATCTTCGTCCAGATATTAAGCGCGGGAACATTTCTCCCGAGGAAGAGGAGCTCCTCATCAGATTATATCATCTTCTTGGCAATCGGTATGCGAGTTACAATATTTTATAGTCCGACAATTTATAATGCTGATTGGGTGCATAGCTATATAGTCTAAATTTTTACAATGGATTTATATTCTTCACTCTTTTTGTCAGCCAGTATTATATTGTAAGTAATGATTGACATATTTTATGTTTTTAAATCACAACATTCTCATTAAAAAAAGAAAGAAAATGGAAAAACAGGTTATCAAAGCATTGATTCATTCCACATATATGAATAACAGTAAAAAAATCATTGACTTACGGCCATCCTTATCCTAATCCTAATTGCAGATTGCTATGGTAGAATTTTAAAATATTCATAAGTTCAACATTAACGTACTACTTGATACCTAAGATGATAGGTTAAAAAGTGGAGTACCATTAATATTACATGGTGATGTGCAGATGGTCGTTGATAGCAGGGCGACTTCCTGGTCGAACAGACAATGAAATAAAAAATTACTGGAACACCCACTTGAGGAAGAGGATCCAAAAGGGTGAATTCGAATCCAAATTTCAGAATAAGTTCAAGGGAAGGGGCGTGCCTTCTTACTCGGATTATGTCAAGGGTGGATTTGTACATAACAATATTACTAATGCTGCTCAAGATACACCTGTAGAAGCAACAGGAGATGGATCTTGCAGATGGGCAGTAGCAAAAGGAGACAATGATATTGGGCCGGATACCCATGAAGGTATCAATAAAAAAGGCGGCTTCAAAGCAGCAGATGATAATGTTGTGGAAATAGATACCACCAAATCATGGCGCCAATTATTGTTGGAGGATTGTATGGGAGAATATCAGTACGATCTATTGCAACCAAACAGCATGTTAAGCACTACCTGTGAAACGGATTATCATCACCATTTTTCATCTCCTTCCCTGAGTCGAGATATACTATTGCAGAAAAATGATCATCCTCCTTGTAATTTCTTTGACCAGGAGTTCCCGCACTCCAAGGATTTTATTTCCCCATATTTTGATTACAGATTAGATTTGGATGAGCCGTGCTTCGTTAATCTTCCATAGAACATATAGCGTGTTAGCAGGTCATGGCAGCATAATTAGTAGCGTGATGAAACTGGAATTTGGTTTATTAACGTATGATTCAGGCCAATTCGTACGAACGCTCAATTCATATACAATATCGACAGAGATTCCGTGCTTTGGTGACTTAATCGCCTCTTTTTAAAGTAACTGTTTTCGATACCATGTTTTTCCAACTTTTTTAAGAGACAAAATGATGTACCATCATGCTTGGAAAGTCACAAATTTGGTAGGGTTCGCAATCATGTCAAAATTGAGTTCAAACATTGGATTTGGATGATTAAAGTAATTTTTCACAATAGTTATAACATTTAAATTTAAAAATTTATGGTTGTAGTTATTTCAGGGAAATTTTGATATTGCTCAAATAAAAAGAAATTGTGTTTTTATACTAAAATAACCAATTACATAATTTGAAAAATATTTTATTAGAAATTAATTTATTTTTTATAATATTAAAGTGTAAAGGATAATAAACATTTTCATTAAATTTATATTAAATTTTAATTTCAAATCATTTTTTCAACATTGTTAACTATCTTATTAATCCGTCGAATATATTTTATTTAAAATTATTTCTCTAAATCATTTTTATATTTAACCTAAACACTTATAAACTTTAAAAATGTGACTTGTAAATATTTTCATAGTTGATATCCATCCCATTCATCTCTATATCACTAAATGCAACGCCATTAAAATGTGTCCCTTTAATCAATATTAACAATAAATATAAATCGGTTATATTTAACATGTTATTTAATCAAAGTCAAGTCTCCATAGATATGTGAGAATAATCTAGGTTAATGTAGAAATAGATTTGGTTTTAAGTTGTTGAAAGAGAGATTTTATTTAGAATTTAGTTCCATCTATTTAGGTTTGTTGCCTCCTATTTAGGGAGATTAGGTGAGTGCACTATGCTATAAAAATGTAATGCAATCGTGAAGTTATGATAAAGTATTTTTTTGTGAGCTTTGTCTCACTTGCTGTGCATTTGTTGTGAGTTGTGCGTTTGTTTAATGTAATTTGGTATCGAAGCAGAGTAATGTGCTTGTGCGCCTGTTAAAGTGAAAGAACATATTGCCGCGGTCAGGAGCTATGAGCTATAGCAGAGATTGAAGAGCTGTCTCCGATGTTGCCAACGTCTGACAAAAATTGGGTATTGGAATGAGCTTTCGCTCATGTTCCACTTTCGAAACCCTTAACAACGCTTCATGCACGTCAATTGCAGCCCATTTCACAACGTTGTTTTGGATCTTAGCATCGATAACGAGGGTGCCCTCACCTTGTCAGTTCTGCCGCTGAGCATGCGCACAGGTTGCACACATCTTCGAGGAGGTAGCTGTTGGATAGAGTATGGATTGAAGGTCCAGTTGACGACCACTAAGGAGCCTTAGGTCAACGCCATCCACTGCCTACAGCAGTTGTGAGTCAGTTTTTTTTTTAGAGCCAAGTTTATATTCTTGGTTCAATACTTATATTTGTTTACAGTTGAAAGCATGAAAGATATAGCATGAAATGGTATACATTTAAATTACGCCCAAATAAAATCATACAGTGAGTGGACGGAAGATAAAACCAAAGATTTTTTCCTGCAGTCTGTAACTTCAAATCCGAGCACGCTAATATAAGATTGGTGTCGGCAGAGTGTTGAATTTTTTTTTATTGGTGTTGGCAAACTGTTGAGCTTTTCTGTTTGTGCATTCTGTTGCCTGCTGTTTAAATAAAAAATAGTGCGTTAAGGATTCTGGACCTTTAGTTGGCAATATATATAGCACTAATTATTGTAGTGCATTAATTTCTTGCAATTGAATCTGGTTATTACTATTGAAATGGCTAATCCTCTTGGTGATTCATATTTAAATGAATCCACAAAACTTGATGGTGAAAATTATGTAAATTGGAAGTTTAAGATGGTCACAGTTCTGGAGGCATACAATTTTTGGACGATTGTTAAAGGTGACGAGCCCAAGCCTACTGCTGCTGCTGCGATCCCAGATTGATATAAGCGAGAAACGAAAGAAAAAGTGTTGTTGTGCATGTCTATGAAGGACAATATCATTCCTCATATTCGGGAATGTCACAATGTGAAGCTGGGTTACACTTTTTGCCCTTTTTTGAGAAAAAATTTTCATTTTTTTCGGTTCTTCAACTTTCTGCAAACTATAACAATTTTTCTGTGTAGAATTTCATTTTGTGATAAAAATAAAAGTTGTGAGAAATTTTGTTAGCTTTCTATTAATTATTTTTTGAATTTTTTTTATGCAGATTTGATATGTCAACTTAGCGTTTCTTTGAGTGTGTGTTTCTTAACAATCAAAGGATTCATAAGAAGTCATGTTATGACGCAATGTTGTATTCATTGAAAATTTGTGTTTTTGAAAAAACAAAATGTGTTACAACAATCTAGACAGAGTCTACTTTGGTTTTTTCATATTTACAAAGACAATGGATGCATATCATAATTACTATAATTTTTTGAACTGGTCCAATACGAAAAACTGCGTATTTTGGATATGTTTCGCGTCACAAGAAATTTCTTAACATATAAGTTATAAACTAAAAATCTAAAAGCTACCCATTAGAGACGACGGTCCAATGTAATGCCCCATAATTTTTTCAAATTTTTTTACAATGTATTTTGGGAGATACAAAATTTTGATTTCACTGACTCACCATGACCTTCAGAAATTGTTTGCACCCATTTTATTAGAAAAATAATTAAAATTAATAAACGTTTATGAAATTCCATAAAATTTATATTTCCTGAAAGTAGATTCAATTTTGAAAATGCTTGTCTTGGTTCCGACAGTTAATTAACAATCTTTCATGGAGTTTAATGAGTCAAAGGTTGCAAAACCATATTCAGAGCCTCGTTTTTGCATAATTGGTGACGCGTTAGTTTGGCCGAACTTTTAATCTAAGTTCGATCGAACTATGTTTTCCGCCGAAGGCTTGTTAAATCTAACGTCTTAATAGTTCGGCCGAAATTTTAATCAAAATTTCAGCCGAACTATTCTATAACTCTCCGTCAGCTAGAAAGTTTTGCGGAGCCCCTACTAAAACACATTTCGCGATAATATGAATTACCGCGAAATGATTCACAATTTTCACACATTTCGCAAATATTCAAAGGTGACATGGGACACTCTCAAAGGTTTGTATGAAACTACTAATGCAAACCGCATTTTATTCTTAAAAACAAAGCTACTATCTATCAAAATGGAAGCCAATGAAAGCATCAACAAATTTGTTTCTAGAATTAAAGACTTAAGTGATAAGCCTGGTGATATTGGTGAAAAAGTGTCTAGTAGCGATTTAGTAACTGTTGTTATGAAGGGTTTTGTTAAGTCCCTATATTAATAGTGTAGCCCCTTATTATGTTAGTGTAGCCCCCCTTATTGTTATTATTGTACCCCTGTAATCCCCATATTGTTATTATTGTGCCCTTACATTATTATTGTTAGGTCGGCTAGGATTACATTGTGGCCCACTAGGATGACATTATGGCCCCATGGACTCCTATATATAGAAGGAGGTTTTGTTCATTTGTATCATCCAAGAATTGTGCATTTATGTAATGTATTGGAGGTTGCCCCCTCGAAGTGGCTTATTTCTAAGGCGTTGATATCTCTTTTCTTCTCTTTTTGGAGCTCGTTACACAACATTTGGTATCAGAGGCTTTGGATTCTAGGGTTTCGCTGCTCCAAACAGGTCATCGTGGAATTTTCGCTATAACGTTTTTTCTACGAAGTTTCAGAAGTTGAAATTTTTAGGGTACGAAGCTGAAATCTTGAGGAAGCTTGTATAAAAAATTCAGAGCTTGGTTCGCAATATTGTCGGAGATATGATCTGTGGAAGTCAGGTCTTTTTTCAAGCTCCTAAACAGGTCATCGTGGTATTTGCCCTATAAATTTTTTTCTACGAAGGTACAGAATCTGAAATTCATATGGTGCGAAGCTGAAATCCTAAGGAAATGCTTCAAAAAATTTCAGAGCTTGGTTCGGAATATTTTTGGAGATATGATTTGTGGAAGGTAGTGCTTTTTCAGGCTCCTGAATTTCATCTCAAAGAGGTGATCGTGGGAAAAGTTCAATAACTCTCTCTCTGGGGATCAGATTGGAGTGCCGTAAAAATTGGTCGCAAGTACACAGACTGTAGTTTCTTGGCTATCAATTTCAGAGACAAAGGACAAAACAGTGACACGTGGCAAGTCGTACAAGTTCGCTCTACTGAACCAGTCCATAATTAGATCATTGTGGGAGATTGGACACAACTTTGTCTTGGAGAATCCAAATTAGATCAGACCTGTGGAATTTGAAAGAAGCTTCAGAGGGCTACTACAGGGCTGAATTTCAGATATTGAATATTTTCAATTACAGAGATAATTCAATTTTAATATCGAGCTCCTCAAAAGCAAGTAAAAGGTGTGTATTGTTTTTCCCGAATTGCATAAATCTTGTTTGAACAAAATCAGTTTGAAGTGATTCCCAGGGCCTATTGAGAATATATTTTAGTATTGCATTCTGAAATGCCTACTAAAAATAATTCAACACCCATTAAGCCCTCAGAAATCTATACTATGATGCATGAAGTGGAAGAATTGCAGTATGAGATATCAAAATTATGGTACCAAGTGCAACAAATTTCGATCTTACGAAGAGCAACCGAAGATGACATAGATGGTTTAAAAGAAAAAATGGAGGATAAGTTAGATGGTTTGAAGGATCAAATAATAGCAAATATGGATGATAAATTAGTGGAAGATCACATCGAGCATCAACAACAAGTTCTCCAACTCTCAGAGGATAACCCAACTTTGGTGCAGAATCTAATGAAACAACATGAAGATCAACATGACATCGAAAGAAGTTATGAAGCAGTCACAAAAACAAGAAATCGACAAGTACGATCAATTTTAGAGTATCTCAGCAAGTGGAAGAAATTTCCTGTAGAATATTTCACATGGGAGGATGAGAATTTTATACAGAAGCATCAAGAAATAATCAAGCGTTGAGGACAACACTTGTTTGAAGGAGAGGGGCATGTTAAGTCCCTATATTAATAGTGTAGCCCCCCTTATTGTTATTATTGTACCCTTGTAACCCCCATTTTGTTATTATTGTGCCCTTAAATTATTATTGTTAGGTCGGCTAGATTACATTGTGGCCCACTAGGATTACATTATGGCCCCATGGACTCCTATATATAGAAAGGAGGTTTTGTTCATTTGTATCATCCAAGAATTGTGCATTTATGTAATGTATTGGATAAGCTCTCCTCGAAGTGGCTTATTTCTAAGGCGTTGATATTCTTTCTTCTCTCTTTTGAGTCATTATACAATGAAGTTTAGTCCAAGACTATGTTCCTTGCTCAACACTCTCGCCGAGACCAACGCCGCCTACTTGAGACTATTTAATTTTCTTCAGTAAGAGAGAGAATGAAATTTTGAACTGAGTCAAATGGTTCATTTAAAAATTAACGTGGGAGGCAAAGATCATTTAGGAGACCAGTGGGAAGGTGAATAGAGGCCATTTTCAAGCAAAGGATAGGTATATAATTTTATTTTGTGGCAGAGAAATGAATGACACAGGGAAAACCTGGACATCTAGATAAAGATTGCTATAGAAGAAAGAATCATGAATCAAATCAAAGACATAGAAATCATAATGGAAATTTCATAAACAAAGACACTTCAGTTACTGATGGATTTAAAAATCTTAAGTTGTTTCTTTCTAATGCTGCATTGTCTGCTGAAACTGATGATGAGAATGCTTGGTTCATAGATTATGGTGCATCAGCACATATGACTTGTAATAAATAATGGTATGATAAATATTATGAGAAAACTGATGGCACACACATTTACCTAGGAGATAACAGGTCACTTAAAGTCCAAGGCTATGGCATAATAAGTGTGTACTTACCTAATGGACAAATGAGACAGATTCATGATGTGATGTATGTTGCCGCTATAAAAAATAATTTGATATTTGTTTCCACTATCACTGATAATAATTTAAAAGTGGTATTTGGTAAATTGGGGTGTATTGTGAAAGATGTTCGGGACCACTACAGGGTTGTTTCCACAGGTACCAGGGTTGGAGGATTGTATAAATTGGATGCGACGATGAAGTGTCATGTTGCATTGACATCCAAAGAGACATCGACATTAGAATTATGGCATCACAGGTATGGACACCTACATTATAATGATTTATCGTTGTTGCAAAGAAAAACAATGGTTGAAGGTCTTCCTGTTATGAAGTGTGAACATTTACCATGTGAAGCTTGTACACTTGGTAAGTCGCATAGAGAGGAGTTTCCTGTTCATACTGAGAAATGACAATATAATATACTTGAATTAATTCACACTGATGTATGTCGACCTATGCAAACTAGGTCTCTTGGTGGTGCTTCCTAATTTGTTATTTTTATTGATGATAGATCTAGGTATACCTGGGTCTATTTCATTCAAAGGAAAAGTGATATATTTGAGTATTTTAAAGAGTTCCGAACTATGATTGAAAAACATATAGGTAAGTACATTAAAATACTCAGATCTAATCAAGGGGTGAATATAAGTCAAGCGCATTTAACAGCTATTGTAAATTTCATGGGATCCAACAACAGTTCACAGTACCTCATACCCCTCAACAAAATGGTGTTGCTGAGAGATGGAATAGAACACTGGTGGAGTGTGCTCGTAGCATGCTTCAAGGTAAAAACATTTCTAATGGTTTCTGGGCAGAAGCCATTAATACTGCTGTTTATTTGAAGAATCGAAGTCCCACTAAGCAATTAGCTTTTCAAACTCCTTTTGAGATTCTTCATGGTTATAAAACTGATCTCAGTCATTTAAGAGTCTTTGGATGTACTGCCTTTGCACATATTCCTAAGGCTAACAGAAGAAAGCTCGATGCAAAGTCAACCAAGTTTGTTTTTATTGGGTATTGTACAGATCAGAAAGCATATAAATTGTTTGATCCCAATTCACATAAACTGTTTGTAAGTCGAGATGTGGTGTTTCATGAGAATGCTGATAAAAGTGATACAAATAATGATGCATGGCATATATCTAATGATGATCATGTCAAACTTGATACTTTGGTTAAACAGGAACAGGAACATGTATAGGTACAGGTTCAAGATCAGAATGAGAGCAGCATGAGCACATCTAGCAGTAGTGATTCATCACAAGAGGAAGATTCACCTTAAAGCCGAAGAATCATGGATGGAACTCCAACAGGTATTGTAGCACCAAGAAGGTCAACCCGACAAACCCAGCTTCCTGCAAGGTTTAGAGATCATGCCTTGATGTCTAATATCATGAATGTTGTAGAACCAGTTAATTATGAATAAGCTAAAGAGCATGAACAATGGAGAAATGCCATGAATGATGAATATGCCTCTCTTATGAAAAAACAAACATGGAAATTAGTTGAACTCCTTGAAAGAAAAGTTCCAATTGGAAGAAAATGGTTGTATAAATCTAAATTTAAAGTAGATGGTAGCATTGATAAATTTAAGGCAAGATTAGTTGCAAAAGGATATGCTCAATAGGAGGGAATTGATTATGAAGATACTTTTGCACTAGTAGCTAAATTGAATACAATTAGATTAATGATTGGCTTAGCTACAAAACATAACTGAAATATACATCAATTGGATGTCAAATCTTCTTTTCTGAATGGTGATTTAAAGGAAGAATTTTATTTGGTTCAACCTGGAGGGTTTGTCAAACAGGGATAGGAGCATCTATTATGCAGGTTAAGAAAAGCCTTATATGGTTTGAAACAGGTGCCGAGATGATGGTATGTAAAGATTGATACCTTCTTTCTTCAGAATGGGTTTGTGAAAAGCAAAAATGATCCTAACTTGTATATTAATAAAGATGAAGAAGGAAATGTTGCTTTAATATCTTTGTATGTTGATGATCTCATTATCATAGGCAGTGCTTACAAGTTAATTGAAGAAATTAAAATTCATTTTTCACAGGAATTTGAAATGAAAGATCTGAGTGAATTGCATTACTGTTTAGGAATTGAGGTATGGAGAGAGCCTAGTAAAACACTGATCACTCAAAGAAAATACACAAATGAAATTCTTAAAAAGTTCAATATGAGTGATTGCAAAGCTATGTAAACTCCCTTAGAACAGAATGCAAAGTTGTACAGAGAAGATGGAACTAAAGAGGCAGATGGAACATTATATTGTCAGTTGGTGGGAAGTCTGAACTATCTCACCACTACCAGACTAGACATTGCATACTCAGTCAATATCCTTAGTCAATTCATGGCTAAGCCTTCAGGAAATCACTGGAATGCTGCAAAGAAAGTTCTCTGATACTTAAAAGGAACAATGAATTTAGGTATTATGTATACTGATGAATCTGATGTTGCAATGACAGGTTTTTCTGATTCATATTGGGCAGGAAATCCCAATGACAGAAGATCTACCTCTGGCTATGCATTTCATATTGGATCAGGGGTTGTGTCTTGGAGTAGTAAGAAAAAACCAACGGTTTCTTTATCATCAACAGAATTTGAGTACAAAGCTTTGACCAATGCCACCTGTGAAGCTGTTTGGTTGCGGAGAATTCTTGCAGATCTTGAAGAGGCGCAAAGTGGTTCAACATGCATCAATTGTGATAATCAAAGTGCTATCAAATTAGCACATAATCCAATATATCATGCCAGAACAAAACACATTGAGCTACAATACCACTTTGTACGAGAGAATATTGAGTCAAATGAAATTGAATTAGTATTTTGTAATACCAAGGATAATATGGCTGATATATTTACTAAGCCTCTTGGTAAAATAAAATTTGAAATTTTTAGAAGTAAATTAGGTGTTGTAGAAAATCCATTTCTCCATTAAGGGAGGATGTGAGAATAATCTATGTTAATGCAGAAATAGATTTGGTTTTAAGTTGTTGAATGAGAGATTTTATTTAGAATTTAGTTCCACCTATTTAGGTTTTTTGCCTCCTATTCAGGGAGATTAGGTGAGTGCACTATGCTATAAAAATGTAATGTAATCGTGAAGTTATGATCAAGTATTTTTTTGTGAGCTTTGTCTCACTTGCTGTGCGTTTTTTGTGAGTTGTGCATTTGTTTAATGCAATTAGATAGTCTTTTAGGTTGTTGATATCTCTAGCGCTAACTAAGCATGGAGTATTTGCCGTTTCTAATATATTTTTTTAATATTATTTAAATTTATTAGGTGTAGTTTTTAATATAATTAATGATTGATTAATAGTTTTGTTGAAATAGAAAATAATATTTTATTTTTTTATAAGTTTGAGAGAACTATATTTTTATCATGTTTAATAATCACTTTCATCTAGAATGAGAGTAAAACTCATAAATTCACATGAAGAAGTGTCTTAATAAAGAACCTCGTCATTATCTATCCAAAATCCCATAAAAAAAAATAGAAAATAATATTAAATAACTTACAATTACTTATATGGAAAATGAAAAATCATCTTAACATCAACCCAAAATAGCTAACATGGGTAATAGAAAATATTATATCCTTTTCACAAAAAAGTGAAAGAATAAATAGAAAAAGTATTATTAAACAAAGTCTATTATCGAAACTCTTCTAATGATTTTACCAATCAAATATTCCACTAGTTTTGCACCAAAAGGGGAGTGTAGGGGTTGGGGTGTGGATTTGATCACAAAGAGAGATCTCAAATGTTTAAAGATATCTATAAGGCAGAAGGTGTGGGGATTTGATCACAACGAGAGTTCTCAAATGTTCAAAGATATTGATGATAAGGTGGAAGGTGAAGGTTTTCCTACCTAGTAATTTTTTTTATCTCTCTAACCAGACTGATATTGATAGATTAATATATTTATTTTATAAAGATTTTCATTCTTGTAACAACAATGTTATTGATAGAATAGAAGATTTATTCTCCAATGGTACTACTCAAGTTTCTTAAAAAAATAATATTAACATAGGCATTTGGAAGGGGAATTGAATTGAATATTACTCCTTGGTAGAAAAGATAAAACACATTTTAAATGAGTTAATATTTCAATACTTACTTTATTGATTAATTTATTGATTTATTCATAATAAGGAGGGAAAATAGTGCTGGTAATTGTAGTAACATGGAAAGGGTGGTAGCATTGAAACTAATTCAATGAAATACAATGACCTTAATGTTTTTCAGAATGAAGGGATAAATAAGACTTATGGGACATTGTTTTGTTTATGGGCCTTTTAATTAACCCTCTAATTTCTCTTAAAGAAAACAAAAATATTTTGCATTTAATTGTCAATCATAGCTGGTATGGAAGTGACTATACACTATATACACATATCCCACTTTTATCTTTTATTTGGTTTTTTTTTTTAGTTGTAGTATTAATTATTACTTTTGCAGATGAAATACATGCATTTCATAAGCTTGGTAAGGTTCTACAAACTCAAAATTAAACTGACAAAAGATACTTACAAAAAAGTAAACATGTTTGCAAGAAATTAAAAATTGCATAGTTGAAGATAATGGAGAATATTGTGTTATTGGAGAGAGTTTGTTTCTGAGTTGTATGAGTTTCCTAGATTAGGATTAGTTCCTATTTTCTAGGATTCAATTGTAATATCCCTAAATTGATGTAACCTATATATTTCTAGTTTTATGATTAATTAAATAGAGTGTTCTCTCCTTGGGCAGTCTCCAGGTGGAGCTTACGCTGCTAGTTTTAGTATATAATTTTTTTTTTCTATTTTTAACATGGTATAAGATTTGGTGAGCCTTAGTGGCTAGTGAGTGGCTTAAGTGGTTGAATTGAGTGCCTTAGTGGCCAGAGTGTGCTAGTGGCAGAATCAAGTGACTTAGTGGTAGAATCGACAACCTTAGTGGCAGCAGTGGAGCCTTAGTGGCAGATTAATTTGAGAGCCCTAGTTGCTGGGTGTGTCATGAGCCTCTCTAGCTGAAGCTTGAAGCCTTAGTGGAAGGAGAGGCAATTTTTTTTTTCTCTCATGCACATTGGAGCAATGTGGAATTTTGGTATAGTTTATGTGTGTTCAACTGAGATTTGGTCGAGGGTGAGCATGAGTTTGAGGCTCGTTCACGCGTTGTTAAACCATTCCTTACATATATTTGATTCAACACCCACCAGGAAGCGCCGACCCAAGTTCAGAAGGGAAAAAACTTGTATGTTGTAAATGGTTATATAAACCTAAGTTCAAAGTGTATGGTAGTGTAGAAAAGTATAAAGCTAGGTTGGTAGCTAAAGGTTACTCGCAAAAAGAAGGAATTTATTATGAGGAGACCTTTTCTCCAGTAGCTAAGTTAAACACTATTAGAATGTTAATAGCTTTAGCTACAAAGAATCATTGGAGTCTACACTAACTAGACGTGAAATCTTATTTTTTTAAATGGAGAATTGAAAGAAGAGGTATATTTAAAACAAACTAAAGGGTTTATCAAATAAGGGAATGAATATTTAAAGAAGGACTTATATGGATTAAAACATGTAGCTACATCATGGTATGAAAAAATTGACTCCTTTTTCTTGCACCATGGTTATAAGAGGAGCAAAAATGACTCAAGTCTGTATGTTGTGTTTGATGAAAAGGGGCGATGTTTTTTTATTTCTTTATATGTAGATGATTTAAGTGTCACTGGAAATGCTGATGAGTTTATTAAATAAATCAAAGTATAAATGTCACATACTTTTGAAATGAAAGACCTCAGAGAATTACACTATTGTTTGGGTTTGGAAGTTTGGAGAGACTCTGGTCAGAATTTTCTCACTCAAGGAAAGTATGTTAGAGGATTAATGAAAAAATTCAGAATGGAACAATGCAAAGCATAATTAGTGGCTTTACATCATAACCTTAAGCTTCATATTGAGGATTATTCTAAAGAGGTGGATGCCACATTGTATAGACAAATAGTTGGAAGTCTGATTTATTTGACTACAACTAGACCTAACTTAGCATTTATAGTGAGTGTATTAAGTAAATTCATGTCAAAATCTCTTGAGAACCACTGGGTGGAATCAAAATGTGCCTTGAGATACCTTTAGGGAACCATTGATTTTAGTATTATGCACACTAATATTTTTGATGTTAATTTGACAAGTTTTAAAATTTAGACTGGCAGGAAATTTGGAAGACAGAAGATCCATAACAAGTCATGCTTTCAATGTCAGTTCCGTGGTAATGTCTTGGAGTAGCAAGACACAAAGCACTGCATCCTTATCTTCTGCAATGAGAGAGTATCAAGCAGTGTGTGCAACCACATGTGAGGAAATTTGGTTGAGGAGACTTCTCCATGATTTGGAGAAGAAAAAAAATACACTACAGTAATCAGATGTGAAAACCAAATCTCAATCAAGTTGGTGAACAATCCTGTGTTTCACAAAAATGCAAAACATATTGATACTCGATTTCATTTTGTTAGAGAGAAGGTTCAGTTTAAAAAATTTATTGAATATTGTAATACTTGTGATAATGCAGTAGATTTTTTTACCAAAACCCTTGGGAGGATTAAATTTGAAATGTTTAGGGAGATGTTGGGAGTACAATTGAACCCTTTCTCCATTAAGGGGGGTGTTGAAGATAATGAAGAATATTGTATTATTGGATAGAGTTAATTTCTTAGTTGTACGAGTGTCCTAGATTAGGATTAGTTCCTATTTTCTAGGAATCAGTTCTAATCTCCCTAAATTGATGTAAACCTATATATTTATGATTTTATGATTAATTAAATAGAGCATTCTCTCCTTGGGCAGTCTCTTTCCTCACCTGTGAGCTCTTCTATTTTTAACATGTACTTGTGTAATTGAAATAACAAAATTCTACCTAGTGAACTTAATGTTGTAATCCCAAAAATAATTAGAAAAAATTACATTGACAATAAATTAAAGACTAATCCTTTAAAGACTTATCCCTATTTTTACTCAAACTTGATATGAAAGGATGTCAAATTAGAAATGAACATGAATAATAAATTGTGTAAATAATTTTATAGATAAATAAATACAACCATGCATAAATAAGTAAGATCATACAACTAAAAATTAATTACAAAAATGCATAAAAAAATTCTATACTAATAAATAACTATTGGCATTATAGCTGATTGGTTGGCAATGATATATAATGATGTTAAATAGGTTGTCAATGATCTCGTTTATGATTAAGGAAGTGTAGAATCAGTGATAACAAATATGGTCAAAGTGATTTGGCTCCCCAAGACATCGATCTGAATGTGTTTGACTAGACTTGTTTCCACATTGTTTTAGCTATGGATCAAACCTCTTTTGATTTAGTCACACAACGAGCCACTTTCAATTGGATTAAAATGTGAATATAGTATATTATGAAGTGATACGTGGCTATTTATTCGACATGGTCAATAACAATCCATACTATTATAGGGAAAACGACGATCTGATTTGTTGTAACTTCATAAGTAAACGGCTTTGCCTTCTCCAAGTGTTAATGGACCTAGTCATGTTTGATCTCATATGATGTGTTCATCATAATGAATGTGTGGATTTAGTGGGAGCGTTGGGCATTGCTATAATAAACCCATGCATTGAATTGTTCTTGCTTTTTCGCCTCTCCGCATTTGGATAGGGATACAAAACATAAACAGTTGATCGATTTTATAATGGAGGTTGATCGATTTTATAATGGAGGTTGATTGGTTAAATCATTGTGCAATCATAGTGCTGGGCATTGATTTCTTAAGGGTAAATTATGTGTATCGAAGCAATGTCTGGCATGAGGGCGTTTGGAACCAACAAACCTATCAACGTGGACAAAAGGAGTACGATTGTATTGGTTTAAGTGACTATAATAGAACATGACGCAAACCATTAAAGAAAAATAAAGATACTTCATTCCTTTTCCTCCGTTCTTCGCACCCGCCAGACCTTCAAGCATACACATATAGAATAATTTCAAAAACAGAAAGAGGAGGCATTGTCTAATAATGGACGGTCTAAAAACCTGACACCCGAACTTCTCTGGAAGTTGAAAATGCCATGACCAACTGTCCCAACTAAAATGACACTTTAATAAAAACAAAACAACAACTTTTGACATAACTATCCCTCAACGTAACATAATAAGAAAATTTGACATAGTGGTCTCTGCAAAAATGTAATAGATAGTGATATAGGGAAAGGAAGCAAAAGGTGGAGCATTTTTAGCATTACTATATTATCAATTATAATATATTTTTGAAATTTTTGAAATTTTTTATATTTTATTAATTTCTATTAAAATTTTATTTCAAAAAATATCTATATAATCATATCATTCTTCACTCTTATTTCAAAATTATTTTTATCTGCACAGTATTTAATAATACTAAAATATTTCTCTAATGTACTTTTTTTTTCTTAATTGAAAAAAAATCATCTTTTCACTCTTAATTTTCCCATGCTTTCTTTCTATAGTTTTACAAACACTTTATTTTTCACAATTGTTTTATATATTTTTATTCACATCATATTTAATAATATTAAAATGGTTTTTGTTATACATTTTTATATATTAAATTTTCGAAAAATTCATTCTCTTCATTATTATTTTTCTCATTATTTCTTTTTAAACTTTAAGAAACAATTTATAAAAAGAGAAATATTTATTTTTTATACACTGTAAACTAAGACTCTAAGTCACTATATATCAAATAAAACTTTCCCACCTTTTTCTTTACACAATTATTTATTTCTTACTACTATATTATAGAAGGTATACTTCAACAATAAATATTTATAAGACACATGCACTACACAAAGACTCTAGACTTCTAAATATATCAAATAAAACCTTTTCAGCATTTTTATTACATAGTTATTTCTTTCTTACTACCTTGTTATACAAGTATACATCACCAATAAATATTTACTTTTTCACATTTTTCCCTACACAGTTATTTCTTTCTTACTACCTTGTTAAACAAATATACTTCACCAATAAATATTTACTTTTTCAAAATTTTCCTTACACAATTATTTCATTTCTTTCTTACTACCTTGTTATACAAATATACTTCACCAATAAATATTTACTTTTTCACATTTTCCTTACACAATTATTTCTTTCATACTACATGTTATATATGCTTTACCAATAAATATTTATAATACAAATGCACTTCAAGAATGTTTCTTTATGCTATATCAGGTGTCAAGTTAGTGAAATGGTTCAAATTGAAAACACACTCCACACTATTTATGAAAATTCCATATTTACCATATTTGTAATGTGTCCATTTAGAATGTGACACACTAGACATCTCCATATTTATGATACATTTTTTAACCCAACTCTAAACTTACTCTATGTGTCCAATGAAATAATTATAATAAATTGCACAACTTTGAAACGCACTTTTTGTACATTACAACATTTAAACATGAAATAGTGAGGATAAGGAAACATGAGCATGATTAATTATTATATTTAAGAATTTGGAGTAAGTTATTGTATTTGGGAACTCATATTATTGTCTTCCATTCTTTTTTTTTTGGGAAGTGGAAGAACGACAGTTTTTCCTAAGAATGAGAGTTGGGGACTTACACTATTACATGTGGGGTGTTTTAAGACATTTTTTTAAGATAACAAATCTTTTGTCTTAAAAAGTTACTTTTTTATTTTAGTTATTTTATATTAAAATTTAATATCAATTGAATTGTCTTAAAGATAAAATTTAAGACAAAAATAGTGTAAGACAAAAATAGTTTAGGACAAAACTTTATATTTAAGACAAAAACGATTTGAGACAAAAATATTTAAGACAAAAAAAATTTGAAACAAAAAAAATTAAGACAAAAAAATTTAAGACAAATGTATTTTAAGACAAAACTTTATATTTAAGACAAAAATATAAAGTTTGAGACAAAAACACTTTAAGACAAAACTTTATATTTAAGACAAAAGCACTTTGAGACAAAAAAAAATTAAGACAAAGGCAATTTGAGACAAAAATATTTTAAGACAATTTTTTTTATTTAAGACAAAAGAACTTTAAGACAAAAATATTTAAGTGAAAACTTTATATTTAAGACAATGGCGACTTAAGACAATGACAATTAAGACAAAACCCATTTAAGATAGTTAGCAATTAAGACAAAATCATTAACATTCTGAAGTTTGCATTGAAATATCCATGAGTGGATAGTGGACAATTATATTTTTTATTTAAAAATAGATATATTCAAACCACATGAAATTTGATCATGTCATAATATTTATTTATTTATATTATATTTTTCTTTTCTCATTAAAACCACATTCTAAAAATATAATAAATAAATATATAAAAAAATATTATTTTTTGGTTGGCCACTTAAGGGGATTTGAACTTTGAATCTCATGTTATAACATAATATAACCTCATAACAAGGTGATTGTCAATTGAGTTACATTCCATGAACTAAAATTGTTTATTTTTTAAATATCTTCAAAAATTTAAACTAAAAATTGCACCAGATGTTGCAAAGGAAACACTGTAAGGCATGAAATAGAGAAGAATCTCGACATATGAGAAATCATTGAATGATAAAAATTAGTAACAAAACACCATTCAAAAAAATATTCAATGAAGAAGGCTCATTAGGTACAAGGGATGAAAATTTGGTTTTCAAATAGTAAATTGGCATTTGACATTCACCTATGAAACATCAGATTATTCAAAAAATGTTATGGTCACAATAAAATAAATAGATTGTTGGGGGTATAGAAATGATGCAGTTGAGTGAGTTGTTGAGGAAGTATTGCCTGATGAAGGAGAAGACAGTGGTCCTTGAGGGAGACAAGTTGTCAGCTTCATGAGTAGGGGTTGTTGTTAGCTTAAATTTTGCGAGTAGCCTTTTCTTTTAGGTGTGCCACAACCTTGATCTTGTTGATAATTCATTAGTTGGCTACTAATTGAATGCCTCCTCAGAGAGCTTATCTGCTAGTTTATTGAGCTCATTATAAATGTGGGTGAAGGATGATCATTCTATCTCCTGAATGCATGGCCAAATTCGAGACATTAGGGATTGAAGCCGCACATTTTACATATAAAACTTGCATTAGCCCGGTCAAAAACTATTTGAGATTCCTGTCCCTTGAAAACTCTTCAGATTACCACAAGCACTTTCCAAATAAATAAAAACAAACAATGATGATAACTCAACCTTTAAATTGGAACCAGGAGCCAGAGTATATCTGATATGAATGAATTGAAATGAATTTATATACAAAACACATTGAAGAGTAAGAATAATCAACATATAAGGAGAAACATATTTTTTTAATGAGATCACCTGGAGATTCTCTGATAATTTGAGTGGGATTTCCTTCAAAATTCCTGCAAGGTATGTTTCCAGTTAGATGTACGAAAAAACACGAGACATTATAGCTACGTAACTTGATCTTGTAGGAAAAATGAATTAATTCACCCTGAAAATTTTATTATGAATACCATTTTCGTGTGATCTCAAGATGTGGGTAAAAGTGCATTATATAAGAAAATAAAAAATTTCATGAAATTCCCATGAAAGTGAGTGCATCGACCGATTTTAAGTTTGTTGTTCCATGTTGGTCTCTCTATTGTAGAGTTGTGGGATAGTTGTATCATGTGACTAAACTATATTCAATAAATAATCTTGCACTTACCCTGATATTTGAGGAGTAGGGCATTTTTACGCGCAACTGTATGGTCTGCGATCTCCTAATTGTGAACTATGTATAACATATCTAATTAGATGTTAGCCAAAGTTTTCCATAGGTATAACATACCCAATTTTCACCCTCTAAGGGTTGTCTTTCCCATGATCACAGACAACTTCTGATGACAACTATAATCAGGCCAATTGCAATGCTTCTTCTAGAGTTTAAAGGAAACACCTCCTTGAAGAGAAAATAAATAAATAAAACAAGAAAAAATGTTTTAACAATTTAGTTAGAAAACAGCTAACAACCCTCTTAAGGTGGAAAATTTCAGCTCAATTGAAAGAAGTGAGAAAACTCAAGGTATTATAGAGATAAATCAGGACATTTGTGAAAAAATTTCAAGGATGCAACAAGAACCTTTTCTGTACATAATAAGAAAATATTTGCAAACGAGAAGATACCAAAGTGGGAATGCACAAGAAGAAGAACCAAAGAAATAAATTTCAATAAAGGAAGCACAACCACCACTCCAAACTCGCTTCTCTAAAACACATACAACCGCAATAAATCCCACTGAAGCTTACAAATTTATCAAGCCTAATTAACTTACTAAAAAATTCAACAATCCAACATGCTACAATTTTTTGAGTCGCCCCCAAATCAATTAGTAACTATTTCATGAATGTACATTTGTTTGTAATTTTATTTAAAAGGTTGAAATTATCTCAAGAGTGTATAGAATATATCCAAGAGTTAAAAAAATGGAAACTTTGCCTACCTCCACAAGGTATCATCACACCCAGATAGGTGACGACATAAAATTCTAAATCTTCTACCTCTAAGTCTCAATGGAACTTCAACATGTCAATAACATACTTGCAACAATGCTTAATGATTTTTGTCTATTGGCTAAAGAGATGTACATCGATCCATCCAAAAATAAACATCCCAATCAACCCAACACCATAAATTGTGCTAAATAGTTCATCATGTTATTTCAAATATTACAATATGGTCTTATATTAGCTCACATATTCCTTGAATATTTGAAAATCAAACTGCCTTAGCACAATACACCAAAAATATTTGTACTCTAAAAGACAAAAAAAGACAACAAACTAAAATAGGAACTTTAAATCTAATCCAGACACTTCATTCTTAGCAACATGATATCTAATGAAGATGATACGTGGAAAAAAATGCTTCGTATATTGTCTATCACATGTCAAATTGAGTGAACAAACACATGCATAGAACACATCAGAAATAGGTTTCATAGATCGAATTGTATTGTATGGTTTCAAACCCTTCTTGTCTCCTTCAAGGGGGTTTCTTGAGGTCTTCAAAAATACTTCCTTTTGCTAACCAAATGAATTGTTTCTTTGACACATGTATGGAAACGTACTTTCCAAATCATATTGTAATAGATTCATAAGGTGATATTATTGGTATTAACTACACCTTATTCGGAGACATCATTTTTATTGTAGGGGTTGGTACCTTTCAATTGGATGTGGTTGGTGATGTGAAGACTACTCAACCTCTAGTAAAGATTCATACTAACTCTAACAAGCTTACGGATGCTTGTTTACAAAGGGAGACACCTCTAAACTTAACTCACTGGATTCTTTGTTTTTTCATGCTAATTATTGTTCTCAACTTTCCTTCTCCAAGGGGTTGAGACTCCTTACATAATTCTCTCTTAGATCCCCTTAACCCATTGCAATGATTGTCTTTGATGCCTACCTATTTGTAAGCACATTTGGAACAAGTAGAATACTTTTTGCAGCGAAAGAGATTAATTGTTTCTAGTTCTTTTTTAGAACTAGTACAAACTATAGACAATCCAAAATGCCTCACTTTTGGGCTATCAATATATTATCCATTTAAATAGACACAAGCATAGGTTAATAACAAATACCTAACACAATCTCAATGAAATATTGTGAGTAGAGAGAGCCACGGTTATATATCTGGTTTAGTCGAAAATGGATTGATATCTTCCTTAATGTGGACTACTAGCTTGTTTTCCACTTCTTCAATCAGGTCATGGTTGTCTTCGATGCCCTTGTGACAGTTTGAAACTACCAACTCCAATGCCATCAACTTTATCCCAGTGACCTCCATTTCTTTTTTCAGTTCTTTCAGGCCCTTCTTGTTTATGATTTCTCTCTTCCAATTTATAAAAACATACAAAAAGCATTGACAGACCTATTTCTTTAATGAAATGGATACAATGTAAATAATTCTCCGTGGAAAAAAACTCTCGAGGTCCTGTAATGGCTACAACATAAATAATTCTCCAATGGCTACAACACAAATTCTCCTTTGTGTTTCCCTGACAGTCCCTAACACTTCCTAGCACATGTTGGCACACCCTGGCACTAGGCACATCTTGGATGCATGTCGCCCTCACACTATAACATGACTTAGCACTGCCTATCATACCATGGTACTCCCTCCATGAGACACCTGGAACTCGCTAACACTCCCTGTCACACACTTTTATTCATTCATTTATGAATTTTTACCTAGTGCTCTATTATGTTTTCCTGGCACTCCCTAGCACTCCTTAGCACACATTGGTACACCTTGGCACTTGGAACATCTTTGTATGCTTCCCTAGCACTCTAACATGCCTTGTCACTTTCTAGAATATTGTGTCACTCCCTTCTTAGCACACTTGGAACTAGATGATACTTCATTTCCATGCATTTGAAACTATTGCTCCCTTGTGTTTCCCTAACACTTGGCCCTCACACTCCCTAGCACATGTTCATGGCACACCCTGGCACCTGACACCTCATGGAATGCCTATCATGCCTTGGAACTTCCTTGCATGTGTTAGTACTTCTAGGCATTCCCTACCACACCTTGGTATTCCTTAGCTTTCATGTCGTCATAGATAGCCTTAATTTTTTTGCAACTTGGGAACCCAACCAAGTCATTGGAAAATCAATGTTGTGCCCAACCCAAAGTTTCCCTTTGTCTAAAAGTACTTTTTCCAACCCTTTATGTAGCCTTAGGCTTACCTCCTACAAGTCTTATTTTGGCCTTCTCCTAACACACTTTATCCTTGATAAACTTGGAATTCATTGACACTAATTGGCACACACACTTATTCGTTCATTTCCATGCATTTTGACCTAGTTCTCCCTTGCGATGTCCTGGCACTCCCTAATACTCCTCAACATCCATTGACACTTTCTGGCATGTGTTAGCATGCCTTTTCAATCCTTGGCACGCACCGACACTCCTTTGTTATCATGCCCTCACAATTACCCTTACTTTTTTTGGGACTTGGGAACCCAACCAAGTCTTGCCTTGACTATAAAAACTTGACCAAGTTACAGTTATTACAACTAGATTGTGTCTTGTTCACCTAAGAAATGACTATAATCCCTAACCCATTTAACCCCCTAAACCCTTAACCCCTAACCCCTTACATCCTAAGTCCCAACCCCTAACCCATTTAACCCCCTAAACCCCTAAAAACCTAACCCATTTAACCCCAAAACCCTAACCCCAAAAATCCTTAACTGCTAAATCCCCTAACACCCTAAACCTCTAAACGCCTAACCCATTTAACCCCTTAAACCTCTAACCCCTTAACCCCTAACCCCTAAAATCCTTAACTGCTAAATCCCGCAACCCCCTAAACCTCTAAAACCCTAAACCTATTTAACCCATAAATCCTAAACCTATAATCCTTAACCCCTAACCCCTTAAACCCTAATTCCCAACCCCTAACCCATTTAACCCCCTAAAACCCTAAAACCCTAAACCTCTAAACCCCTAAACCACTAAACCACTAACACTTAAACCCATTACCCCTTAACCCATAAACCCCTAAACCGTTAACGGTTAACCCATAACCCATTAATCCCTCACCCCTAACACCTAAAATCCTTAACGGCTAAATCATCTAAGCCCTAAGCCCTTGGAGAGGGTGTGCTCAAGGAGGATCATTCTAGGAAATGTTTGTATTTCATCCATACAAACAAGAACCTAAACCGTGACAGATGATCACTTCATAATAAATCCATACTTGTTTGACATATTGAGCTGAGAAGTTTACTCGTTGCCTCTCAATCAACTAGTTAAGTTATGTATGCTTGTAATTTTAAATGGATCTTCCAACTAGCAAAAGCTTTACTTGTAATTTATTAAATCCATTATAGGAAAACACCTTATTATGGAAGCATCTTTGGTTTAAATATCTACCCCTCTTAACACCCCTTCAACCCACCAACAATATGTTGGTGACACTCTTCTTATGGGCTCTCCCTCGGTCAAAGAAGCCCTTTCCTTCCAGAATATTCTTGTTGATTTTTCCTAGGCCTTTGGCACCTCCATCAATAAAGCCAAATCAAAACTCTTCTTCCTCAATACCTCCTAGAACTTTCAACTCAACATAGCTCACATTATAGGCTTTCAGCTCAACTACTTCCCTTCCAAGTACCTCAGAGTTCCCTTGAGTGATAAATCCCTGGCCAAAGCCAACCGGGAATCTCTAGTCACCAAATTGAAAACAAAAAATATTTCCAATTGGACTTTCAGGTCCTAAATCTTTCGGGAAGATTAGTCTTGGTCCGCTCAATCTTGCAAGCCATTCCTCAATAACAATACTCGATCATTGCTGCTCCCAAATCTATTTCAAACCAATTAAAAACCATTCAAAGAGACTTCTTATAGAAAGACAAAGAGAACAAGGGAAAATGGGCCCTAGTAGCCTGGGGAAAAATCTAAAGACCCAAAAAATATGGGGGGCTTGGTCTTAGAGACCCAGACTCGTTGCGAAAAGTTCTGGCCGCCAAAACCTGGTGGAGATGGATCACCAGCCCAACACCTCTTGGGTAGCACTCTGGAAGGAAAAATATGCCCCATCTCACAACTCGAAGTCTCTAATCAGACTCTCTAGAAACCTAAAATGTTCCTCGATCTGGAACCAAGCTTGGGAGAACAAAGGAATGGTCCAAAACCAGTTCCTTTAGGATGTTCGAAATGGTGGGACAACACTATTTTGGGATGATGCATGGGAGCAAAGCCCTCATCTAAATCAAGACCAATTCCAACAAATACGAACTCATATGGATAGCCACAACAAAAGGCTTGTTAAAGATTTATGGAAAAAACAAAGAAAACATTAAATGGAGGGAATGACTGGAGGCCCTGGAATGGGTCCAACAAAATCACTCTCAGGATTGGACTAACCTAGCTGATGAGATAAGGAAAAGGCAGATTCAAAGGGACGATGAGCCGGACAAGCTAAGATGGGGCTATAATGCAGCTGGCCACTTCAACATAAAATAAGCCTATGGCCTCTTATCTAACTCCACTCACATCCCCACAAACAACAAATGGAACACTCTCTGGAAGTGTAATCATTGGCCCAAATCTCGCTCTTTCTTTGGTCTATCATGCACAAAATCCTTGCATATTCTTCTCTCCAATTTTTTTCCAATTATTAAATCCCCCTATTTGAACAAATGTTTGGTATTCTCTTGACAACTTTGAAACCTTTTGAACTCTTTTACTTGTGTCTCTATGCTTTCATCACAGAGGAGAGATCCCGCAAGTAAATAAACAACGATGTTGGCCTCAAGATCCACTTCTGTATTATTTTTCTAAAGGACATGAAAGAACTGAAGTCTGTCAAAAGACGCAGTCATCTTATTAATACGATCGAAAAGCCGTTGCAAGTGGATATCTTTGGGGACTGATTTTGTCACAATTAGGCCAATGAGGTTTTGTGAGTCTCCAATAGCGCGGGCCTCCTTGATTCCATGTTTTTGCAGTTGTTTAAAGCCTTTGAGAAGATCCATGGCTTCCACTTGATTATTTGAGGTGAGCCCCAAACCCTAGGCAAAGTGGGGAATGATTTGGTCTGAAGGGCAGGGGATAATTCCTCTGCCTTCGACGTTCCCTGGATTCCCCTTTCCTGCACCGTCAAAACAAATAGTGTGAATATCTGTGCTACTTCTCCATTTGTCGAAGTCTTCATCCTCTAACTTCATTTGGCATTCTTCTCTGCCTTTCTCAGGTCCTTATCCTCCTTGGTGTTGGATTCGAACAGAAAAAACCCTCGCCCCAGGAAGTATGAGGTAACGCTGTTTGCAATAAGGGGCTTCCAGTTTCGAGTGATGCAGGCCTCCTTAGTTTTTGGTGAGGGCCATAAGCCCATGAACTATTCGACCAAAGTGCGGTCCGCAAGGGTAAGGGCCACTTTCATTGGACCCTCAGGCGGGAGAGTCACCGAGGGAATCTCATCCAGTCGCTCAACAAAGTTGGAGGCGAGTTGCTTCTTCTTCTTAGGTTGGGAAGCGATCAGAAGCTTGAACGCCTCAACCTCAAGAGGAGGAGGAGGAGGAGGAGGAGGAGGAGGAGGCAAAGGAGGGTCCTGAGATTCTACCATTGGGTCGAGCCCTAGCTAGGCGAGCACCGCACACAGAACCAGAAACCCTATGCACAACGAATGGTAGAGAGCGATTGATTGATTATTTAAATAATTTTTTATTATCATTTATTATGCTTCTACATACACTCATGGATTTGAGACACCGAGATTGTTCTTCCTTTTGAATTGTGAGGAAAAATTGATTCATTTCCAAGCCTTGTATTTCCATGAAGAATGGTAATTTTTATTTTTCATTCTATCCATATATCTCCACTAATTTTTATTTTACATGTTCCAATATTTGTTTCTAAAAAAAAAAGTGTGAGCCAACTACTTCTTTAATTTCAAATATGATCAAGTTCTCTAGCCTCTTTGAGAACTAGAAAGAATTACATCTGAAGTGGAGTGGGGTCATAGGTTTCAATTTAGCTTTAAGATTAGGTCAATGGGTTTGTAATCCAAAAGAGAAGAAGAGATAGTATAAAAAAATATTTTTCCATTATTCATGAGTGAGAGTTGGACCAGAAAAACGATCCAACTATTCTACTTTAAAATCTCATTTTTCTCTAACATTTACATCTTAGTTGATTCCTAATAAAAACCGAACTTCCAATTTTTTTTTCACTCCAAAAAATTCGTTACACACTATGGCGCCAACGCATTTGTTGCAATTGAAATTAAATGGCTTACGAATGGGAAACTAACGATTTAGATATTGAATGGAATTCCATAATATTTGGCTTTCGGATTTTAGAATTGATGGGACGATATTCGAATGAAACCCTTCTGTTCATAGAGCTTCGTCAAGTACCCAACATGGGCATGTATTATTACTGGATCTGTCAAGTACGCAACATGGGATAGTCCAATACTTCACATGGCACGCCAAAACAATTACAAACACATTCATCTCCATCTCTCGCGACGAATCCCCCTGTATAGGTAAATTGTTGTCCCCTCATTTAGACTCTGGCTAGTATAGGTTTGGGCACAGTTCTTTTTCCTTTTTTTGTTCAGGTGACTCCCCGGGGGGTGGGGCATCGTTTGGTTCTTATGTATGGCTCCCAATTTTGAGTTTCAAGAATGGTGGAACCAGGAGAGGGAGATCCACAGGAGAACTTCCGTGGTAGTGAAAATGGAGAATCCAAATTGGTCCATGGTGGAATTGCAAGGCCCTGAAGACGATTTCCAGCAGTCAGATAAGTAGGGCCGGGGCAAAAATGCTAGACAGCTTACCTAGGTATGGTTGCTGAAAGTCCATCGCGCCGTGGGCTATGTTGCCTGGCTCGTGCAGGGGCTATGGAGCCTTCTCTCTGCCGTAAAAGGAAGATTCAGTTTGGGCAAGAATCAAAATTGTGTGACAGATGAGGACAGGCCAGGGAAAAGTAAACTGTATAGTCATTAGAGGGTTTCTCTTATTTTCCATCTTGATGCTAGGGTTTGAGATTGCGGCTTATATGAAAGGTTGGAACTTTAGCCGCCCTCATTTTGGCTTTTCTCCAGCGCTGGACTTGCAGGACGTTTTGCATTCCATTTATTCTGAATGGGTATTTTTCAGGGCCACTTATCTCGCCCCTCCTCTTCAGGCATTGGCCAACATCTGGATTGTGTTGTTTCTTATCCAGTTGGTAGATAGACTGGTGTTGGCGATGGGATGCTTGTGGATCCACATCAAGAAGATTAAACTAGTGCCCCAATTTGAATTCCCAAGTTCAGCAGTGGATTTGGAGAAAGGTGCATCAGCAGAGTATCCGATGGTTCTAGTTCAGATTCCCATGTGTAACGAGATGGAGGTAAGCGTAATATCCTATAACTTATAAGTGATGTAATTAGGCACTATGCCATGATATACCATGTCTTCAAGAGCTTTACTGGCATCCTATAGTCTTCTTTCGAGTGAAATATTGTTGACAAACTCATTATAAATTTTCTTATTAGGAAACAATCATTTGTAGAGCATATCTTTATAAAAATCTGAAGCTTCTTTTGTCCTACCTTTATCATACAACCCTTGAATGATGTAGTTAAAGGTATATGGATTTGAGTTGCATACTTACAAACCCATTTTGCAAAAAATACTAACAACTTCTTTGATTTCTAAAGCTATGGAGTAGCTTTGATAGGTAAATTCAATGTGATAATATTGGGAAAAATAGTAGCAACTTTCATCTGCTTGTACAAAGACCGAACACTACTCACCAAGAAGTTGAGGAATCACTATTCCAGGACTTCCATGGCATATTAAAATTATAACACAATCAAAGGAGATTGTTTGGGGGTCCCTGTAGGAATGGTGATCTAGTCTTGAAAAATTTCCTCATGAATAGTAGTTATGGCTTGCTGGTATGGATAATAGATGAAAGTAGAGAGGTAGCCACCTGTTTCTTGGTAATGCATTAAAAGTTCTAGTTCTCAGAAATAGGACATCTACATAGGATATTCTCCTTTGAACTTGTGTTTTCCAAGTGTTATAGCTGGAAAGTCCCATCAAGGCATCGAATTTGGTGATTGGTTTCAACCCAAATTGAGTGAGAGCCTACTCAAAAATTTCCAAAATGGATCTTGAATGTCTGCAACAAGTTTTTCCATGTATATTTAGGTTTTACATTCATCTCTTTTAGTTGCATGAAGTGCTCAAATAGAAATCCATCTTGGGTATAAGACACTCAGGGGATGTGATTCAATTGACCTGGATGTATTTCCTGTAGATCGTGTCCAATCACCTTGTTCATATCATACTTAGATAGTAGGAATTGATTTGGAGCATCTAACGAGTACTTGAAAGGGGGGATGACTAAGGAGAAGCCCACCCACTAAAGAGCATTGAAGTATAGTTACTAGGATTGTGAGTCAAACTTGTGGTTATTGAGTTTGACTCTGATAAGATCCTAAATGAGTTTTTCATCATATTCTTGAGTCAAACTCGGTTTGACCAAGTTTGATCAAGTTAGACTTACTCCATTTGACCTCTGCTGGGCATGTGTCAAATTATATTTATAACTTTATATTTTGTAATTGTGAGTATTTCCCAAGTTTTTGTTGAATCCATTTGGCAAAGATGTTTAAGTCCATGGTCACCTAGTGAACTTGAGCCTCCGTTTGTGAACACAAATTATACATGACAAACATTTCATCAACCCAAGAAAAAATTTGGTAAATATCTAAACTCCTCATTTTGCAGACATAAATTATACATGATTTCCTCGTTATCAGCTCAAGAAAAATTTGATCAATATCTCAACTCTTGAATTTAATATTGTTACAATATTTCCAGTCACTAAAATAATTGTCCACACTTAATAGTGCATATTATTTTATTTCCCAACAATGTGGCCTTCCAAGTAAGTGGACCTAGTGAAAAGTGACCATAGAGATCCATGGCTCAATTCCAAGCCACTTTTTAGCTTTTTCCTTCCTAGAAAATAAAAAAAATATATTAGTTACAACCTGGCCATAGAAAGCACACGTGCAAAGACTATTATTAGATATCACATGCGTTGGGAAAGAGAAAGGCTACCATGCAACAAAGACCATACAAAAATGACCTTTGGCTCTAGAGGGGCATTCCAGATTTTGTTCAATGCTTTTATAAGCAAGTATAAATTCTATAAAGTCCCAAAAATTCATTTATAAGTGTATTTTTGCATCTAAAGTTGGTTTCTGATTTAACCTTTTGTACCCATCAATTCCTAACGAAGGATTCTTTTACTATTTCACACCCTATACTTATACCAATTATGTATAGGATTGATACTAACCTTGGAAGAGACAGTATTGGAAATAAGATTTTTTTCATTTTTCAAAAGTAAACTTAACTGAATGTTTTAGGTGAAATTTTTCCTTAAGTTGTGGCCTTTTAATTTAATTTGTTCTCTCAAGGGATAAATGTCCTTTAGCATTCTATTTATCCTTTCGAGAAAAAAGGCAGGCTGATGAACTACAAGTTCTTTTCCAGTGGTTTGTTGTCATATTGCAATTCTTAATAGTCTAGGTTACAAATGAGCTTTCTATTTTAAATGGGGATGGGATAAGCCCCCCATCTAGCGAGGGATGATTATGTTCCTTAGGGGTGAGCCCATCTTGATCATTAGTTGGTTCAGGATTTGGAATGACTAGTCCATAGGCCATAACAACCATTTCCTTGCTTAGATTCTTCTGAAGGTTTCTTTGTATAGATATTTCAAAAGGAAGGTGTGGATATTTATCACTATGGCATGGTGGAGGCCTTTGTAAAAGCACTATTTTTATTCTTGTATAGCTTGTTTGGGATGAGTTGAATTTTTGGAGAGTTGACAAGCAAATCTCTGCTCATGGTGCAAGAGGAAGTCCATAAATCTTGCAAGGGGCCATAAATATTTTGCAAGAGAATTTTTGGGTGCCAAAAAACTTCATGATGCATCTTATAATTAGTATGAAAGCAATCCTGACCTTGTTAAATATGGAGTACATCTCTTTAAAAATAGGCTAATTTTCTATTCTTGTTCCATGTTGTCTAGTTGGCCATTACCCAAATGTTATGTAGCAATACATCACGGTAACAATGGAACAACTGCAACAACATTACATGTTGGAGTACCCCAGAGTGACAGTGTTACAACTGCAGCATCATCACATGCTGCAGTAACCCAGATAATTTTTCTTTACATACTAGACCAATTTTATTTGGTTGAATGTATGAATTGGATAGGGGTTGCACCACCACCATTAAAGAAGCAACATCTTATCCCAGATAAAAGTGAACATAGTACTATGGAATCTGCAAATCCCCTTTTGACTCAATCCATATGGCTATGGCTACTGAAATGAAAGATTGTGTAGTTGATATTGCAAAAATAATTTGTTTTGAGGATGTTGTTCAAAATGCTATAAATATTCTTTTAAATAAGGAATACATTTCAGGAAATAGGATGTTTTGAAAATTCAAGGTTAGGAATTAAAGTCATACCAAATATGTTGGCGATATTTGGTCCTGGTATGATACTCTAAATATTTGTTAGGATCTCAGCGTCATGCATGGTTATGATTTTGCCTTATGGAGCCACTTTTTCATGTGAACACTTTCTAAGAATGGTTGTTTGTACCTCTGCAATGCATTGTGCTTTTGGAGTCAGGATTTGGTAGCTATATGCATGGGAGTCTTTGGAAGATGAGTCTATAAGGATTGATGATTGTTAAACTTTTACTATCCTAATATATCTTGGTTTGGTTAGGCTTGGGGGAAAGTCAGAGTATCCTTGTTTGGTTGGACTTAGGGGTAAGTGAGAGCACCATGAAAGAATCAAGTTTGTTACTAGAAAGTGTTTACCTTCTCAATAAACTTGAATACAAGTGATATTATCATGGATTTGTTGTACTTGGGAGCCAAGTGATGATAGAAATAGCTAAAAACACACAATTATTAAACACACTCATATATTATACAAAAAATGGTGTATGTGTAAACACACTCACACATAGATTACATTCAGATCACTCTATTAAATAGAGTTTCTGAGATCCAACTTATTCCTAATTTAGATAGAGAGGTTGAGAGAATTTCTCAACCATCACAAACCAATTTCTAAAATATGGAATGTAAGCATTAACTCCAACATCCCCCCTTAATGATTACATTACATGAAAATAACAAAATAATCAAGCTTATCAGTAGATGCTCCATCAAGTTGTCTCATAACCCTCGGGAAGGTGTAGTTGGCAAGTTGGATTCCCGAGTTCGCTTCCTCAACTCCCGAATCAAGAACCTCCCGAAGTCAATTACTGGACAGCATCCCAATCTATCGCATAACCTCATTAGGAGACCACTTCCACATCTACCACTAACGAGGGATCCTTCCCTAGATCTGCAACTGCCATGCTATCTGGAGAACCATCCATATTGAGCCTTACTGCCACTTGATCTCTTCAAAAAAAAAATTGATTGCAATCACTGAACTCCTAGTCATTCTATGGACGAGCTCCCATCTACCGAAATACATGGGTGCTAACCGCTGTACTCGCCAGTTATCTAGGGAAACTGTCTAGATACAGAATGTATCTAGAATCAATTATTACATCATGACCCTTTTATTTGAAAATTCGCCATCAATTTTACAAACAAAATAATGATAATACAAACTCACCATAACTAAAATAATTTTATCTCACTAAAAGTAACATAATCACACCATATGCCCACATCTCTCTGTTATTTGGAAATATTTAATCATTTCCAATAGCCATTCCAATGTGCACTCGTTCTTGAAACCAATACTCTACTATTCAGCCCATGCGGGTCCCTTCTGAGAACAGATCGCTTCATTTTTCACTTCTGCTGAAGATGAACCGAACCGCTAATATGAATACTGCCCTATCTCATAGAGGCTTCAAACGAGGACCTCGACATTCCCCATCTCCGTTCTCCACGTTAAGAAAGACATTTGTCAACCTTCAAAGGATATCTCCGAGGGTTTTCTGGACTCGACACTTAAATCTATTTGTGAAAACTCGCACTTAGAGAACGACTTTGAAGACTATCAACCGTGTACATTATACAGTAATTCATGGGATGCGATCTAGTTTCACATTTATGAAAACAGAGATTTTATCAGCAAGACCAGTGAAGCATAAGAATTCTCGGACGTGACAATGTCAGCAGTAGAATTTGACAATGGTGTTCCAGCCTTAATCTGGGAGTCCAAAAAATGTCAGTTTTTAGCGCAACTTGGATCCACGTAAACCTTACACGCCACATCCTCGCACTGATATCTCCAACCACCGCAAGCGATGTGACCATCGCAGGCGCTGCAATTGTATACTCTTCCTTTTAAATCAGCTATCACAAATATAATTGAACGCTGTTAATAATAATATGTATCATCCATAGCGCTGCTCCAAAATGTGCTGCTGCAAATTTAACACTGAATAATGAAACTAGATATCACGCTGAATTCACACTCAATTTAGTCTTCTCCGCAGCGGCTCACGACGGCATAGCTCAAAATCACCGACAATGGAAGATTGTACCCACTTTCCAACTTAAATCCGCTCACTGTAATGGGCGATCTCGCAGGCTTAACACCAGCAGCGCGATGGGCAATCTCTAGCAACAGAAATCTCGAGACGTTCATGTGAACAGCGGACATATCACACTCCAACACGTTTATAGGTGAGCGCACGTGATGCAGCACCAGCAATCCCAACTACAATCAACACATTCAATCCCATGCAATGCTTGATCACTCAACAATCTCAATTACACACAGGCCTCTGATCCTGTGCTCTGATACCATGATAGAAATAGCTAAAAACACACAATTATTAAACACACTCATATATTATACACAAAATGGTGTATGTGTAAACACACTCACACAAAGATTACATTCCGATCACTCTATTAAATAGAGTTTCTGAGATCCAACTTATTCCTAATTTAGATAGAGAGGTTGAGAGAATTTCTCAACCATCACAAACAAATTTCTAAAATATGGAATGTAAGCATTAACTCCAACAAGTGAGATTTTTCATGAAAGGACCAGGTTTGTTATTGGTGTTTACCTTCTCAGCTAAGGTAAAGACCAATAAGAAATTTGAGCTCATTTGGTGTTTACTTTCTCAACTTGTATGCTTCGGCCAAAAAATTGTATCTAAATTACTGCCTCAGTTTCATATCAACTGATACTTCTTATGTCCCTTCTGATAAGAATATATTTTCTAAAAATTTAGTTATTGTTATAAATTACAATCGGTGAACAGGGTTTCATAGCTAAAAACTATGATTTTGAAACGTTGAGTAATTGGGGACTATTTAAATGTATTAATAAAATATGACACTTGGTGCAAAACACAGCCCAAAATAAAAAAAAACCTTCAAATTTCCTTTCCCATCCACAAGTAGGATTTGAGGCTGCTCACCAAACTGAAGCCAATTTTACACCAAATTTCATCCTAGCACAAAACATTAACTAAACTCTTCGAAGATCATATGGAGTCCATATATAAAGATTAATTTTCATAAATTGGATTGTTTCCATCCTTGAGAGTTTTAACCATATAATACACTTGTATATTAATCTTTGATCTATTTGTGTTACTGATTATTTAAACTATTTTACTTCTGTAAAAATACTTTGTTTTGTAGAATACCAATAAATCAACAATCCTAGCATTTTTTTGACATAACCTTTACATATATGATATATGCAATAGCCCTTAGAGAAGAAGATTCATTCTAATCTTAGAAACCTCAACCATATAAGCATTATATTTAATGTCCACTACATGATCTATCATTGATCCACCTATTGCATGTAATATGTCACTGTTTTACCTACTAAAAACCAAGGACTGCATCTATTATTTTCTAGGGCCAACTTCCTTAGTTGTGGTTTTGTATTTCTGCATCTCCAATTGGTTTCATATTTTCTAAAATAGGTGTTATAACTTGGATATCATCTCTATTCATTCGGTGCCATTGTGTCCTTCATTTTTATATGTGTAAAGATTATTTTAAACATTCGATGATTTCCAAACTTAGACAACCAAGTTGCATGGCTCACTAGAGAGAGATTCTATAAAGATTGAATATTTACTTAAGAATTTGTGATAATTTTATATCCAATTTTTTAAAACCCCAAGCGTGGACATTTATGGATAGCCTTTTGATATATGAAATGATTAATGAAAAAACAACCTAAAAAGTTTAGGTTTGGAACTAGTGCTAATGGTGGGGAACAAGAAGTTTCACACCGTTTCAAGGAGGTAAGTATTATGTTGATTCTCAGAAATGTACAATTGGGATGGTAACTTGCATTAGAAAGGGCTTGAATCATATCCATACTCACATTGAGGTCAAATGGGTACCTAGTTGATGTGATGTAGTATTCTATGCATAAACTGTTCATGCTAACAGTTTGCAATGGATGTGTAGTGTATTGTGTTTTTTCTGCTGTTACTGTTGATCCTATTATGGACAAGTTTAAATTGTTTAGCTTCCCCTGTCTTATGGAAAACTGATATGATATCTATTGTATGAGTATATTATTGATGCAAGTATTACACACTGGAGGTAAGGCCTCTATCACATTCCATTATTGGAAATGTGAGATCGAGAAAGAATAGTGAATATGGTACATAAAAAACACCCAAGAGAACGATCCAATGTGTCAAGGAAGCCCAATATTTAGACAATTACCCTATATGTGTCCTCCTTGCTACGTGATCTAGCACATGTTTAGTTTTACCCATCTACTTCCATAAGTCCAAGAAACTTACTATTTTATACTTAATGACACTAGTGATTCAGAATCTCAATATTAGTAGATGTAGAAAATCAATAGAAAATTTATAGGTGCATTATTTCTACTTATATTGTATTGCAAATTTCTTATCTGCTGATAAGGGGCATACTAATAACTTGAAAACAAATTGAACGGTATTTTAAGTTAGGTCAAGTAATCTCCAATCTTTAAGTTTTTTAAGTTAGTCCCCTTGAGGGGGAGAGCTGCAGGAAGTGTTTATTGTGGCAGCTTGGTTTCCATTTCTTGCGGTGATGCTGTGGTTATTAGGGAATTTCAAAATCCCAGAGGATTTTGAATGAGGCAGTAAATATGAGTTTCAGCATTAGGATAAGCTTCTCTCATCTTTGCTTGAAGACTGGTTCATTTTTGGTAGATATTCATACTCTGTAATGGGTAACTCTCCCTGACATGGCCTTTCCTTGCATCTATAAGATTGTCACCAATTCTTTTGGCTCTGCTCTGGAATATCAAGAAGTCAAACCTTTGGGTATTGACAAGGCAGCATATGTTGTTGGAGGAATTTTGGGTGCTATATTCAGAACCATTGGATATTTTACAACTAAGATAGAGCGCCCTCCATAGACATTTTAATAGTGAACTTCATAGGTTATTTTATCATTTCTAATATTAAATAATTTTGATTTTGATAGAAATATGGAATTGTCCAATGCCTTTCAATTTAATAGGCAAGGCCTGTATTTTTGGTTTCTCATGGGACTTAATAGTGAACGTAATAGGATACTTTATTGTTTCTAATATTGAGTCGTTTTGGTTTTGATAGAAATATTGAATTTCCATGGCCTAAAAATGATAGGCAAGGCATAACTTGGAAGGTAGTTAGTTTCCGTTAAACTTGATAGTGAATGGAATATGATACTTTATCCTTTGGACATGATAACGAATGGAATATGAAACTTTATCCTTCTCCAAATTGGTTAGTTTTGTTTTTGACAGCAATGTGTAATTGCCCAAGGTATTTCAATTTGATAAGGAAGAATATGATACTTTATCCTTCTTCAAATTGGTTAGTTTTGCTTTTGATAAAAATGTGGAATTGCCCAAGGTCTTTCAATTTGATAGGGAAGGCATAATTTATGAGATTGTTGTCTCATATGTTTTATTTGAATTAGTGTTTGGATGGTTGAAGTCTTTTGATTTTTTATTTTCTAAACTAGCTTCCTTTTATTGTGATGATACCAATGGGTCCAGATCTAGTACGACTGTGTGTCACTACCACCATTCATTTCGGTCTTCTTTGGTAGAGGAGGTTCCAGTGGGGTATCCTGAAGGGCGAGCATAAGCACTAGCAAGCCCCTTGGTAGGATTGGAACCTTCATGGGCTATAAATTATAATAGCTACTCACTTTCAATGACCCAACAAGCCACAATTGACCAAGCTTTGATTTTTACAGTGTTTATTCCTTAAATTGTAGCAATGAAAAGTGATTTTTGACAAGAAGGTAGTATAGTGGAAACAGGAATCACTTTTGTAATTTATGTAGGATGTTGTCTTTTCTATTGTTTTTCTATCTTATGTTTGATTATAAAAACATCTGGGTCATTGAAAATTTTGAATTTTACAGAGAGCATATTTGAAACATATTTTGGTGAATGTTTTCCTTCTATTTATTTTTGGTGCACATAAAGCTCTAGAAGGAATGAAAGAGCCCTTTCAATGTTGCAAGTTATATGTTTGCATGAAATATTTTTGTCTGTTAGCAGATTTGGGGACATAGTTCTTAATCATAAGTAATTTGCAGACTATATTTTTATTTGAAACATAGTTGGTAAATGTTTTCCTTTCATTTATTTCAAGTATCTCGAAAATCCTAGGAGAATTGAAAGAGCCTTTCAAAGTTGCAAGGTATATTTTTGTTTGTTAATAGATTTGGGGACATTGTTCTTAATTTTAAGTAATTTGCAGAGAATATTGTTATTTTTGATATAGTTGGTAAATGTTTTCTTCCAATTTATTTTTGGTGTACATAAAAATCCAAGTAGGAGTGCAAAATCCCTTTCAATGTTGCAAGGTATATGTTTGTTTGCATGCAAAAAAATTCTGTTAGTAGATTTGGGGACACTGTTCCTAACCTTTAATTAATTTGTAGAGGGGTAAATTACTTAGAATTGTGATGGTCTGGGACAGGGATGCATGGTTATTGACATTCTTGACTTCTTGATTTGGGTAGGAAACATCCTCAGCAAAGTACATAGTGCAACAATACATGGTTTCCACTTGCAGCCTCAAGTTTTAGAATTCGATAAAGAGCTCATACATAGAGGGTTGAGTCAAAATGGTATTCTCAAAAGCTGAAATGGCTAAAAAAATCTTGTCAAAATTATTCACTAAAGGCTAGCGAAACTGGATGCTTTCTACTGTGGCAAATGATGCCTGATACATGGTCAGTGGAGTTAGTTTTGGGTGGGAGCAAAGTTCATGCTCAGAGCAATGGGGAGATTGTCTAGCGGCACACATTCTGGCTTGGTTCAAATGCTGCCAAAGGTCCTCCTTGGCCTTTACGCCGGGCTCTTTAGGTTTGTCTATTCCGATGGCACAAGAATGAGGATCTTTTGGTTGCAGAATGTGTTTAAAAATAAGCTTTTGATTCAGTGAAAACCATATTTTTTTTATTATGAAAGCATGTAGACTAGGCCTAGGATGAAGAGAAAATTGCAAGTCTAGTAATTAAATGTGCTAATATGACTGCATTTTATTGGCTTCTGTAGCTGGTCAGAATTCAATAAATTCTTCTGTTTTTTTATGCTTGCATGCAAAGTAGGTTACATAAAGGTCTATTTTAGTGAAGGATGATTGTCTTGGTATGGTATGGTTGTTTGAATGACACCTTTTTGGCTAGGGTTTTGAGGCTAATACATGCAGGGTAGGCCTAGAATGAGGATTGGATTGAGAACATAATGAAGTTGTACAACTATGTTCGTAATGGGCTTCACCCGCTGCCCAGAATTCATTAAAATTCATGGGTTCATAATGGGCTTCACTAATTGTTTAGAATTCAATACAATTCATGGGATTTCTATGCTTGCATGCAGAGAAGGTTTAACACAAAGGTTGATTTTGGTAAATGATGATTTTATTGGTTATGGTGGTTTGAATGACACAGTTTTGGCAAGGATTTGTGAGTCTCTATGATCAGGCAGAGTTTCAGTAAGATAATTTCTGCCCTTTCTGTGTTGATATTGGTATGCCACCATAGTAAACCTACCATTACAGAAATGGTAAGCACTTGTGTAAATATTATCCAGCTTAGGTACTCATGGCACCTCTCTTTCAATCCCCTGATTAGGAGAACAAAGAATTTTTTCCATATACTCTTGGAGCATAGATAATTGTACAAAAGCAAAAGTCCTGTTAGTTATGAATTCTTTGCTAGTTTGCTATAGGACCTATGTCATCAGCAAGGTAGGTCCTATAGAAAAATAGCATAGAATTCATAATAGACATGACTTCTGCTTCTGTACAATTATCTATGCTCCAAGAGTATATGGCTCCTACAATCCATTCAGGATGGAAGGATTTTTTCATTGAATCACTTCTGTCACGAGCTGGAACCCATTCAGTTGTCTTATTGACTTGAATTTCTTATTCATCATCTGATAACTGTATGAGATTAGGAAACTCTTGTTGGATATTATAGAGAGATTTATCTTCTGGAGAAAAATTCTATACACATGTTTCAAGTTCTTCTAATGATGGTTCTCCAAATTTATTTACAGTGTTGTCTTCTTCTGAGGATTCATCCTCAGTTTTCTTCATCCATTCTGAAAGAGTAGATTTTGAACTAGAAGAACTAGTTTCAGGTTTAATATGTCCAAAAAAGCTTGGAGATGCAAATGGAACATAACTGAAAGTAGTTTCTGGTTTTGGAAAAACTATATCTGAAGGATGTCTGATAGAAAATGCTGTGGAAGTTTGGCCTACTGAAGTTACAGAGTAGGGTAGTGTTGTTGTAGGATCATAATGAAGTGTTGAAGATTTATAATCTTGTGATGGCTTATTATTCATTTTATCCAAATAATTTGAGACTACCCATACCTATTTCTTTACTACTTCTAAGGAAGTAGACATTTTTTGCAATTCTTTCCCCTGGCTGATAGAAGTGTTTCTGATTTCTTGTGCAATCTTTGAATTGCTTACTTTCAATTCATCTATCCCTTTAGCAATATGTGTGTCGTTATGAGTTAAAGTCTTTATATGTTCATTCAGACAGACGAAAGCGTAATCTTGTTTTTGGTTTAGCCTTGTTATCTGTGTCTGAATTAAATTTTCCATTTCTGCTACTGATCTTATATGTTTCCTTAGAATTTTTTCTAAACTGGCCAAAGCACAGTGTCCAGTTTGTGGCAGCAATAGATTCTTTATTAGACAGATTTGACTCATCTGTCTGGGGTGAAAGAAGTTTGAATATTTTCCCATCTTGTTTGATGACAATATTTTTCCATGGAGGAAAATCTTCTTTTGTTTCTAGAGTTGAGCCATCCAGTAGTTCCCACTTATATTTGGATGTGCTAGACTGATTCATCATATTTACTCTGACTCTAGAACAAATATCTTTGACTAATTCTTCTCCTTTTGTCCTAACAGCTTGTAACTTGAGTGGGATGTTAGGCTTGCTAAGCATACTTATGACCTTTGGAGAAAAAGTAGGAATGCTTAGTGGAGAAGGAAATATAGCTAGTTCAGTATATTCTGACTGATTACTTATTTGATCTTGAGATTTGAATTTTTTTACCAATTCTCTTTCAATTTCTTTGACTGATGGATAATAAAACTCATAAAAATAAATCCATTGATTATGAGTTGTCATCCATTTTTTCCAGGCAGAGATGTTTGACTCATTGTATGGACGTTTATGTTCTTTAGAAAGAGATTTTAATTCTTGGAGATATCTGTTTTCTTGTTCATTGGTAGAAAGATCCCAATTGAACATTTTCTTTTTCCATTCTTCTTCGGGATTGTATGGTCCAACACCTTCACAGATCTTTACGAAATATGATATTTCCTCATCTGTTGGTATCTCTATATGTTTGGGAATGGGATTGACTGGGTTTTTTCTATAAGCAGGAATATTTGTTTCATATCCCAGTCCTCTATGATTCTGTTTTTGCAAAGAATGGACCAATATTTCTTCATGAATTGAGACAGGAATGATTTTTGAATTAGTATGTCTCATTTTCTGATTTAGAAGAAACAAAATTAAACATGTTCAATCTAAATCTAGATTGATCAGTATTTTTGTTGGATAAATTAGATTGAAATTGAAAGAATTCCTTAGAACAGTGTGGATGATCACATACTGATGCAATTGGAAACTGAAAAGAGCAAGTTTTTTTCTTAAATCCTTCTTGGGGATTCACTTGGATGTTAGATATTTGAAACTGAGTCATTTGTTTCAATATCTTTTCTTGAGCTTCTTGTAGAAACTTTTGCATGTCTTTATGTTGTTGAGAAAGAAGCTGAGAGATGATTTTCTCATGAAATTTAAAAGGAATAGAGCTTGCGCTTGCAGGTTCAGAATTTGGATTTGCGGGTTCTGGTGTAAAGGATCCACCATGCTTGAGCTGTGTAGTACTCTGAGGAAAATGGGTTATGACCTAGCCATCTAATTTAGTAATTCTCAAAGAAGAATTAATTGGCTATTGATTTAAACATCGAATGGAATCCCACTGGGTGACCCATTGATCTGGAGGAGTAAGGTCCATAAGAGCAAGATATGTAGGGACAATTTGGTCAAGTACCTCATCTGTATGCATGAGAGTAACTATTCCTGATTCTTTTGTTGGGACTTCTAGAGTAGCAGGAATATTTGTTCTGTAGAACCTTGCACAACAAGTATAATGAATGGAAATATTTTGACTATCTGAATCAAATATTTCATAACCTTTGGTTTGAAGACTAAGGGTGAGAACTTTATTCAGGTTTAGATCTGCAAGACATACTAGAAAATCGGGAATGATTTCAAATGTTCACGGGCCATAGGCCAGAAATCCTTGACAACCTCCAATGAGGGAAAATGGGAAATCGAACCATATTTTGTCAAGTAAACAACCAAAGAATAAAACATGAATTCCACGCCTGTGCATTGGAACTATTCCAATGATAACTTTACTGATGTGAACATAATCATGTCCATTTTTAAATTCTTTTTGAATTCTTTTCCTGAGATAGAAGAGGAAATTCAAACATATTATTACAGTTTAAAGATGTTTGTATTGCACGTTCTTTAATCATAATGGCAGAAGTACCCAATTGGTGAAATATGGATAAATCATTATATACTTTCTTGGGATCTATTTTTGGTAAACGCCATTTTTTTCCAGGGTTAAATTATGGAAGGATGATTTCAGCAGATCTACTGGAACTAGATGTCGAATGACTTGAATTAAGACTTTCATTAGATGCAAAGGAATCTAAGGAAGTTATTGTAGTATGAATTTCAGATAACTTTTTAGATCCAAAACTAATTTGATCAAGATCTAAAGCCATAATGAAATATAGATCAGTCTTTTTAAAATAGGTATTTTGCAGCGGATGATATAAGAACAAATACTAGAAAGCTTCAGAAGCGTATTAAGTTTCTTTCCAGCTGAGACTGGTACTCTGGCCCAACAGTCAATATCTCCAACGCCTTCCTTGGAAACACGAGAATTATAGACCTCAACAAGGCTCATACAAGTACGAGAGAAACAAATGAACAACTTCAACAAGGCTCTGATAACATTTTTACAACAGGATCAACAGATGCATTTATTAAAACAAAGACTGTCTTTTACATTCCTCGGAACTTGCCCCCCATTGTCTCCTATATTCATATTGCTTTAATTTTTTTTGAGCTCATTGGGATCAAATTTTTTTACCTCGACCATGCTTCGCCTGATATATTTGTAGCACATTTGTCATGTGCTACTAACTCCAGCACACAAATCAATAACCAGAAAAAGTAAAGGAAAAATAAGGAAAGACATGAAATTATATAGATCTATATACCTGCCTAAAGTCTTTGGTCTTAACTGTATCTAACTGCAATTATGGAGGCAAATAGATCTCTTATGTATTCCCGCTACAAAGGTCTAGGATAAAATCTGCAAGATTCATGGCTATGTGCGAATTGAAGCCTATACATAAGAAGTGGTCCAAAGCAGTTGTTGTCTTTCCATAGTAAATTAGATGGCCTTCTGAGAGAAGAATCGACATATCAAAATTGCGAAACACTTTGCTTGATGGCTGGTGGATGGTTGTAACAACTGTTCGTCCTTCCTGTGAATGAAAATTTCCAATTAATCAATACCAGTCTTTTAAATGATTGATAATAATATTCAAATTTAAGGTGTGAATGCATAAATTCTAATGGGCACATATCAAAATAGTATCTTTATGTTTGATGCAATCGTCAGCATCTAAAATATTGGGAAACTTTACTAGTTAGATTTATAATTTTTGGTAATGCTGTGAATGCTCTATGGTCTTTATGGGACATTAGATTTATGGAAGAGAGACAGGATGTCTAGACGAACTAGAGCCATGTTTTTTAACAATTGTATTGTGCGGAATGCTATTGTAGAATCAAGTCTAGATGTGGGTTCATCTAGGAGAATCAAATACGGGCCATTCAAAACTCATGCCCTATGCACACCCTTTTTCTTTCACCCCTAGAGATACCTTGAAGGAATGGACCTCCAATCCTGGTATTTCTACACCTGAGTTCATTTCATTTTAAAAAAAGAGAATATTTCACTTTATATTTACATAGCATAGATCCCCTTAGATCAGCATTTTAACCTACCTGAATATATTAAATATCAACATGGATAAAAGAGTCTGAAAAACTTGATGTCTTATATTGGAATATTTATCTTGCAAATTCTAAGAATATTTTTGAAATTCAACAGATCCCAGATAAAAATGAAGATAGTACTATATTCACGTTTGATATTCTTTTTGGGATTGGGTTATCACATGTGGACTCGTGAGATGCATAAACTTATCTGTTTTCTTTCATTTATCAAAACTCTGCATTTTCTTCATGTTATTTGCTTATATGTGACATCTCAAAGACTTGATTTGTCCCCAGCCTAGGATCTGAGCACGAATTAAATATAATGTTACCAGGTTTTCAAATGGAAACTTGTGAATCTTCTTGTCTAGTTGCGTTACTACAAATTGCATAGGTTGTTGACTTAAATAATTCATTTTCTTGTTTCTAGAGAAATGAGGTTTTGGAAGATCTATTTCAAAATTAGATGGCGTCAATATCGGTATAGGCCTCATAAAATGTTGAGATATTCTACATTTTTCTTTACCACTATCACTCATATGCATCCCCGTGCTCCCCCGGCCTTTCCTCTAGTCTTCCACGTGCATTTTCTGCGTTACCTAGATTCAGAGCACTCCTATATAAACCTCTTATTCCCCCACTGATCCATATGCCCTTTACTTTCTGCTAATACCAGATCATTCTCACACCCTTCTCTTTGGATCAAACCAAGAGTACTCAATAAATATTTCCATATTTTTCCTATTGCATTATCTGCTAATTCCACAGCCATGATTGGGCCCTCATCAGAACAATATTCCTTGGTGCACGTCCTACAAGTGAAGGTAACTTGTAGTTTAATTTTAGTTTGATTCTTTGACATGCTTTATCTGATAATATTATTCTCTACACCCATTTTCATATTTGCATATGAGATTCTGAATGGACACTGTTAAATTGTATGTAGGACATTAGGGGTAATGATGTGGATCTGGGCATCTATCTACAAAGGCAAGGTTCAATGGTGCCTCTCAATGGTAATTCCACCTCTTGCTTCAGTTTAGGATCAATGATTTCATAATGGATTTTACATTTTTCTTCAGTTTGGGATCAATGCTTTTAGAATGGATTTAATTTATATTATTAGAAAGAAAGAGGAAAGAACTTCTAGAGTTGGGTTTCTGTAATTTTTCAAATCAGGTTTTTTATAAGAGTGTTGTCTACTGACACAACAGAATAGTCTCTGGACTATTAGACTACATTTTTGATCCAATATATGGTATAAATATAGTAGAAATAACTTGAATTTTTCAAGGTTTTAGACTCCTTGAAACCATGACAGTGAATGCAAGTGAGATTGAAATGGAGGGAGGATATGGTTTCCCATGGGAACGTATTCAACTAAAATGCTAAATTCTCTTCAATATTGAAAACAACTAATAACTCCATGGTCTATTGTTTGAGGTGAAATTTTAGGCTGCCATATTTGGCATTTTTGCACCTATATGAATATAGGTAGAGAATATTCTTTGGATGTTAATGCAACACTGTAAATAATTGTCAGAGGTTTACGATTTGACGATCCCAAGAGTTGGTGAGTGCAAGGAATTTGTAACTCTTAGCTTGACTCAGGTGAACAAGATAGAAAATTCATAAAATGATTGACTTGTGAGGTTGCTGTCAATTGCCAATTTTACACTGAGCGCATTGATCAAGAAAACAATTAGAAAGTTTTTGAAACTATTAGCATGCAATAGTTTTTATTAACTTGGATGGAGAATATAAGAAATGCATTTATTAAATGTGATGAGAAATGCATAGATGATGAATTGAAACAGTGGAAATGGGCTTTGGTGATAGTAATGTTTTTTCAAACTATTTCTGTTCCATACAAACACTTGGGAAATGCTACATTTCAAATGAATAGTAATTTTGTCTTATAATAAATGTTTATTGTCATCTCATAGGAAATTAATGACTTCCTGCACACCTAGGCTGCTAATGGTATTACAATCATTTTTTTTTTATATACTTTAGCACTGTGTTTTGTCATACCTTGTGATTTAATATAGACATTTATTGAAGCTTTGTTTAACCACAATCAAACTGATATTTCCACCTAGAACAGAACTATTACAAAAGCTTGCTACAAAATGTTAATTCACTAATACTATTTTGTTTAGTATGTTACTTCTGTAGCCATGGTTTTTAGCAAATCTGTAGTAAGGAATGCAAATGCACCATTGCTAAAATGCATTAAGGAGTTGCATTGTTCAGAACAACTGAAACATACATGTTTTTTCTTTCTTTTGTAAAATTTTTATTTCTTCTCACAGCTTCAATTTTATAGATTATAATAAGATGTTATAATTTAAGTACTATACCTTGTGGTGTCCAACAGCTGGGGTGATACCTTGCTCTAATTTCTAAGTTATCAACATCTGGGGTGATACACAATGATAATAGTTGGGTTGATACACAACAGTGTTCTAATTCGAATAAGATGGCATGGAATTTGTTCTAATTTCTACTTTATCAGTAACTGGGGTGATACATAAAATTCATTTGGTATGTATAAGCGGGCAAGGCTTTTTCTTCTAGGAAGCCAAATGTGTGTTAATGGAGATTCTAGTTTTGTATGTTCAAAAGCTTACATTGAAGAAGTGGTCAAAGAAATTAGTAACGGTGAATGAGGAGTGTGCCCAATCTATCTTGAATGAGTTGACGATGCAGTCATGGATTATTGTGTACATCATATGTGTCATCAGTGCCTACTAGCAAGTTGGTGTAGCTCTTTGGGTAGTGGTTGTATTGCGTGTGCTAATTCTAGTTAATTTTCTTTGTATTGTTAGATTAATTTGCTTGTAGATTATTGTTTATTATTAGCGTTTTGTGCAATTAAAGCTACAAGGATGTCACACTGAGCTAACTCCATTGAGTTATTTTTTTATTAAGTTAAAAATAAAGGCTTGCATGATTATATATTTCACAAGGATTATGCCATTATGTGTTGAACGTTTTTTAAAAATCAATGCCTATCATACAATTTCAAGGACTGCCATAACTCTTCACATAATTCTTTAAAGAGTGTTAGCTCAATGGAAGAGCACCTGCCATACAGGAGGTTGGTGGTTCGATTCCACTATACACTAATATGAATTATTCAATGATATTGTAAATTTTTTTAATTAAATAATTTTATATTGATTTATTTTAATGGTGAGATATTTTTCTGGATTCATTGTTTTATATTGTCTCTAGAGAAACAATAGTTTTATATTGTCTCTAGAGAGACAATATATAGGATTAAAGAAATTGTCTCCATAAAGACAATATGTCTTTAATTCCAACTATTGTCTTTATAGAGACAAATTTTAAGACAATAATTTGAGAAAATTTACCCAAAAATTGTCTTAAAATCCCCCTTTCTATTGTAGTGCTACTATTGTCTCTAGAGAGACAAAAAGGAAACTGTCTTTGGAGAGACAAAAATGCTTGTGTTATGTATTGTCTTTATAGAGACAATATTTTAAGAAAATTTAATTTTAAGACGATTTAATTTGAGACACCCACTTAAAGACAATATTTAAGACAATACACAAGTTTTCTTTTGTCTCAAGTTAAGACAATTTACCCAAAAATTGTCTTAAATATTGTCTTAAAACCCCCCTTTATGTAGTAGTGTTAGTACACCCTGAGAAACTCAAGAGTCAAGACAAAACGCATTTCAAGATCTTGGGTCTTAAAATATTAGAAAATATCAACAGAAATTGACGCATAATTAACGCTCAGGTTATAAAACTTGTTAACGTGGAAACACATTGTTCGCATATTTTCTCGTCCTTCACTAAGTGTCTCCTTCGTCCAGATAAGTACCCAAAATTTCGTGATTACGTTTGGATTCACTTATAGGGTCACGAGTCGCACGTGGTTTGATTCTTGGAAAAATTGTGTTTATACATGTCTCCATGCAAGAGTAAAACACCTAATAAGAAGTGGTCGCTGAAGGGTATAATTGTATATAAGCTACTGGTTTAGGGTTTGCTGGATCGATCAACTATTATATCATGACTAGATATCCTAGTTTTTGAAGTTGTTCAAAGTAGGAAGAATGTCTCAATAGCGGGGTCTCGACTGCTAGCGAGGACAAGATTTTGAGTGAATAAATTAAAACTCAAGGAGTTGGTCGATGGAGGTGTGTTTCTAGTAAACCAGGCAAGGCATCTTCTCTCTGTCCTGAGAGTGGAATGCCTTAATAAATCATATTTCTAGATTGATCTGTAGAAAAATACAATCTCTTAGGCCTATGAGGCGAATCAGTATAGGTTGTCTGAATAACTAAAACAATATACCTGATTGTGGGAAGCTGAGCTTCAAGCTCATGATAAAACAAAACAATGTTTTTTAGACACAACTTTTCTAGGTGCGCTGCGATCCTAACACTATATTGAGCACTATTTGTGATCCTTAACACAATATTGAGCATGAGAGGTATTTGTTTTGCAGGTCTTAAGCGATGTGCAAAAATTTGTAGATTGAGTTGGTTGAACTATCTTCATTCAGATATTAAATTCCTTTTCCCAACATAGATAAATCAATAAATCAATTGAATGATTCCAAACACATAGAGAGGAAATAAAATTCCTTTTCCCAACACATAGAAATCAATTAAAAAAAAATTACTGGACATAAATGACACAAAATAACACTTCTATTTCACTAAAATAAAACTATGTTACAAATTGAAGTTCTTCCTCTTCCAAGGGATTACAAAAAAAAAAAAAAATCAAATTACTTCACACACAGTGTTGAATTTTTCTCTCTGCCTTCTTTTAAATATGCGCACACACAATACAATTTCTATTTTAGCCTTCTAGCTCATTTACAATAATACATAATCATAGAAAAAACCCACACACAGTGCTCTTTTGCCTTCTAGATTTTTAAAATGCAATACACTGTATTACACACAATCCACTTCTTTTTTTGTTACAACAACCTTCCGGCTTTTTTTGTTTTATACATGACATAAAAATTAAAATAAAATATTTGAAATAAACTATTGTTTATATATATATATATATATTATAAACTTACCAAATTTATAATATACATATATATTAAAATGAATATACATATGTTATAAGTCAAAAGGGCTTAACCAAAAAATACAATGGGGCATTTTAAAAAATTTATATAAGGTTTGAAACTTTAATGAGCCTTTAAGTCTTAGTTCCTTTTTTATAACCAAAACATTAATTTTTTTAACCCAAATCTTTAAACCTTTATTATGGATTTCAAAACCAAAATTTAATCCCATTGCATAAGGATTTCGCATACCAATTGCCCATGTGCTGACTGGGCATCCAAACAAAGCGATCGGATTCTGATTGGTCATTGGTAGACCCCACGATGGAACTCAAAGAAATTTAACTGGATTTGATAATCCTTTATCGGGTCCGAATTGTGTTGATCCACGTCAACTCAATTCTACGCAATCGGCACTAGATTGGTTCATGAGAATCTGATGTGGGCCATGGGCTCCACTTCAACAAAACGTGGCCCATTCAAACAATTCAACACTTGCGGTAAATGAAGAAAGTTGTTGGTGGAGTTTTAATTTCCGGTTGATGCAAAAGTTTAATGCATTGGTAGCGTGTATTGAAGAGGCGGTATGATGCTACAGAAAGGAGTGAAGTGTTGCGTGGTCAACCCAAGAAATTCAATGTGAAGCATGGCTACGGTTTTGTAAACTAGAAATGAAACTTGGAGGTTTTGAATCAGAAATTTAATGCTGGATGGCGTGCAAACAAACCAAATTCCTGAGCTACTATCCTCTGGCACTGTTTGCAGTTGGAGTTAAAATTCAACCCTCCCCTTTAGATTCAACACTACATTCTCATGCATTCCCAAACAATTTCTGAGAAAATTAAAACTCTTTTGCCCCAATGGTTTTGTTAAAATGTCAGCAAATTTCTCTTCAGTTTTGCAATGTTTCAAAACAATTTCCCCATTTTTCACTAGCTCCCTAATGTAGTGATACTTGGCATTAATGTGTTTCTTTATTTTGTGAATCACTGAATTCTTTGACAATGCTATAGCTGAGCTATTATCACAATAAATTGTTGTGTCTTTTACTTGTTCATAACACAAGCTCCTCAACATTCATCTCATCCAAACTACTTGACATGTTGCTGCTATAGCTGCCACACACTTTTCCTCTGCTATAGATAAAGCCACAATTGTTTGTTTCTTAGAAGCCCATGAAATGGCTCCTGAACCCATATGAAAAAAAATAACCAGAGGTGCTCTTCCTATCATCTATACTTCCAGCCCAATCACTGTCAGTATATCCAATCAATTCAGAATTTTTTGAAGTGGTGTATAAAATACCATACCTTTTTGTTCCTTTCACATATCTTAGAATTATTTTTGTTGCTTGCCAATGTTCCTCCTTTGTCCTTTCCATAAATATAGAAATTAAACTTACAACATGCATAATATCTGGCCTAGTTGCTGTCAAATACATGAGCTTCCAACTATGCTCTTATACAAACTAGGATCAAAATACTTGTTGTTGTCTTCTCTGCTTAACTTCAATCCTATCACTATAGGAGTAATTGCTGCCTTGTAATCCTGCATATTAAATCTTTCCAAAATTTCATTTACATATTTAGCTTCAGAGATAAAAAAATTATTTTCATTTTCCTCTACTTCTATTCCTAAGAATTATTTCAGCAATCCCATATTAGTCATCTCAAATTCATCCTTCATGATTGATTTAAAATTCACAATGAGGTAAGCATCATTACCTGTAAAGATCACATCATCAACATATAAAACAACAATCAACATCTTACCATCTTTCTCCTTGATGTATAATGTGGGTTCTCCTTCACATTTTTCAAACCCATTTTCCAGTAAATAGGCATCTATCCTATTGTACCATGCTCTTGGTGCTTGTTTCAGTCCATAAAGAGCTTTCTTCAATATGAAAACTTTGTGCTCTTGACCTTATTTTTCATAACCTAGAAGTTGTTCAACATAAACCTCTTCCATCAACACTCCATTTAGGAATGTTGATTTCATATCCATTTGGTAAAATTTCCACTTGTGTTGTGCTTTTATGGACAACACTTCTCTTATTATTTCCATTCTTGCAACTGGTGCAAAAGTTTTGCTCATAGTCTCTTCCTTGTTGCTGCTTGTAGCCTTTGACAACAAGTTTGGCTTTGTGCCTTTCAATCTTACCTTCAACATTGCTTTTGGTCTTGTAGACCCATTTTACTCCAATGACTTCTTTGTCTTCTGGGAAATCAACCAATTCTCATGTTTTTTTCTTCTCTATTGCATTCATTTCTTCATCCATAGCGTCTATCCATTTCTTATCTTTTATAGCTTCTTCAAAATGAATAGGATCGTATACATGAAAATACAATGAAAATAAAGAGTTCATACCTTCATTTGTTGCCTCTTGCTCATAAATATCATTTAGACTTCTGAATTTGGTTCCTCTTTCACTTGGTGTACTTGTGCTTGTAGAAGCACTCAAATCTGCTCCTTGAGTTGTGCTTGGAGAAACACTGATATCACTTCTCAAGGGTGTTCTCATACCTGCTAGTGGTGTCCCTTGTTGTCCTTGTGTTGGTGGAGGTGGTGCTGCTAATGAGGGATGTATTTCAGCCATCTCTTCTTCATTATCATCATGACACAAACAATTCTTAACATTCATTGTTTTCTCAATGCTTCCATCCCAAGCTTCTTCCTTAGTGAACTGTACATCTCCCCTTATAAAAAACTTCTTGGTGGATATGTTATACAATCTGTATGCCTTGGATTTTTCATTGTATCCAATAAATATGCACTTCTCCCCCTTACTTCCCAACTTCTTCCTTTGCTGATCTGGAATGTGTGCATAAGCCACACAACTAAAAACTCTCATGTGGGTGAAAAATTGTTTTATGCCACTCCATGCTTTTTCTAGAACTCTGTTCATTACAACTTTGGTTGGGCATCTATTTAAGATGTATGCTGCACAATGTACAGCTTCATCCCAATATTCATTTGGAAAATGTTTTTCCTTCAACATACTTCTTACCATTTCCATGATGGTTCTATTTTTCCTTTCATCAACTCCATTTTGCTACAGTGTATACCTTGTTGTAAATTTCTTGTGTATGCCATTTTATCTGCAAAAACACAAAAAATATTTGGAGATATAATCACCTCCTCTATCAATTCTTAAAACTTTTATATGCTGCCCACTTTGTTTTTCTACAAGAGCCTTAAAGTGGCAGAATTTCTCAAACACTTCACTTTTATTTTTCAAGAAATGCACCCAAGTTTTTCTTATGTAATCATCAATAAAAGTCAGCATATAGTGGTTGCTTGCTAGTGATGGTGTTTGCATTAATCTACACAAATCTGAATGGACAATTTCTAAGGGTGCCTTTACCCTTATGCTCTTTCCTGATGGAAAGCTTTCTCCGTGTTGTTTTCCCAAGATCCAGCCTTCACATAGGTTGTCTGATTTCTCAATCAATGGTAATCCCTTTACCATTCCTTTCCTATGCAACAAATTGAGAGCTCCAAAGTTGAGATGTCCAAATGTCAAATGCCATAACCAATTTTTGTCTTTTTCTTCTCTTTGGAATGTCTCTTGTGTCACTGCTACCATTTCAAATCCTTTCTTCAAATCCTCTCTTATCCTGAGAGGGAACATTCTGTTCCTTATCATCTTTGCTTGTGAAATTCATTGCTTGCTTGGTCGTTTATCCATGATGGTGCATACATCATCTTCAAAGAAAACATTGTAACCCTTTTGAATGATCTTTCCAATGCTCAAAAGGTTACACTTCATACCAGGAACATAGTATACATCTGATATGGATCTTCCTTCTCCCTTCTTTGTCAAAACACTTACTCTGCCTTTTCCCATGACAGAGACCTTACTGGCTATCCCCAATGTTACTTGAAACTTCGCGTTTTCATCTAACTTGGTAAACATGGAAATGTTTCCAGTCATATGGTTGCTACATCCTGAATCTGGAAACCATATATCTCCATTCTTTTATTCAGCCATATTACATGCTAAAAACAACTTCTCTTCACTAATATTTTCTTTAGTAAAATTAGCACTAGGTCTATTACCCATGTCACTCTATTTCTTCTTACATTCATTGGCATAATGGCCATGCTTCTTATAGTAATGACATTGGACTTGGGATTTATTATACCTTTGTCCATGTGCTTGATTTTTTCCACCTTGCTCGCTGCTGCCTTGGCCTTAGTTCTAATTTTGATTATTTCCCATCCCATTAGTGTTTTCAGGGTTATTTCTTCCTCCTCTGTTTTGGCTTATACCTCTTCCTTTTCCTCTGTAGTTTCCTCCACCTTGACCTCTTCCTCTTCCAAAGGACATTTGGGTCTTGAAGGCATGCTCCAAAGATGAGTTTGATTTTATACCCAATATTTGTTCATGTGTCATCAATGATGCATGAATATCATAAACAATGAACTTTGAAAGATATTTTGTCTCTTCAATGGTTGTGACTATCACATCAAACCTTGAGGGTAAGCTCCTCAACACAGAGAGCCAAAAGTATGTAAAGTAAAAAAATGGAAACATTTTCCACAACCACAGAGAGTATATAAAATGAAAATATACATAATAAATCCTAATAGGAATAATAGCCTAAGACTTCATGTCCATATCTAATGGTGGAATCTCATCAATAGAATCCATACAGGGAGTAATCACAAAAAAAAATCCAGACTCAATCAAATCATTGCAGTCCTGCAACGTTGGAGACCAAAACTCATACATCCGCTAATTAGTTGAAATATCAATATATATTGGAAAATAGAGGCCCGTCATCATGTCATATAATAGGAAATTAACTTCACTACAGTTGCACATAAGAACCACACCTTGGATTGTTTGAAATGGGAGATAACTAGGACATTTTATATTTATATCTATAGAAATTTCTTTCAACAACTTCCATCTGAAGCCCGAATATCCTTGTTGAGATTGCAACAAGATGATGAGCTTAGTGGAAAGAAGTCGCCTTCACTACGTGGGCCCGCAGGCTATTTTTGGCGCACAGTCTATTTTTAGACTATGTCTATTTTTAGACATGTCGATCATATTCTATGAGTTGTAGGATGCTATTTGTGGATGGTTGGTCAAGTTGGAAAAAATAGATGGACTTATATTTTTAGACATATTGGGCGGAATCTATTTTTAGATTGCTAGTCTAAAAATAGATATGTCGAATATTATTAGCTCTTAATAATATTTGGACTATAAACATTATCTTATTCTCTTTGAGCACTTTAGTTAAGTGCACAGATGTGGCACAGGAGCTGACAGAAGGAATTACGTTATTCCTGAGGGTTAAGTGGAGCTATTGCATGGATACTTCAGTTATAACTCATGTGACAGAGTTTGGTGGAGTTATTGAGGTAGTTGGTGGAGTTGTGTTCAGTTTAACTGAGTTAAACATAGTTGAGCTAGTTGTACCTAGTGTAACTGATTGATACACTAGTGAGAGTGGTGTGAATTAATCATTAACTAATTCACTAATTATTAACTCATTAATCAACTAAATAATACATCAGTTAAGTATAGTGCATGGATAGTTTCAATGGAGACCAATGAAGAGGTAGGTGAAAGAGCAGTGTGACTATCAGTTGTGACTATACTGTTGCACGATTTGCAACAACCAGTGATTGGAGATGCCAATGAGGATTGCGCAGTCAATACTGGACCAATTCGAGTTCATTCAGAGCCATTCTTCAGCAGTGATTGCGCAGTAGAGGCAGGCTATTAGGTGGCAGAGATTGAAGCATGTGATTTGCTAGATCGGGCTTGATTAGTGTGTAGCAATTGGAGATTGTACTGAGAGCTTTGTATAATGATTGTTACATGATCTCTATGAAATATAATATATAGATAGTTGGGGGTTTTTAGCTTTAAGCTTTCCCATAAAATATTGTGTTCATATGTGTGATTGTTTATGGTTTTAATGTGCGCATGCGATTGTTTTTATTTCCGCAATTAATGATCAATGGTAGAAGAGATTATGTATTGTGCATGAAGTTAAAATAGTGTGTGATCGGGAGAATCTCGGTGTATAACATATAAATTATTCAAATTCCTACAATCCTAAAAGTAGTCAATTTCTCGTTCAATACACGGGTGACCAAATTGGAGATTATCTATTTCTTCAATTGACAATACAGAAGTGGCACTATCATTGACAAGACATATCAACTGATTCTTATATATTTCTAATGACATAAACCAGATGTCAGTGATTGGAACAAATGAAAAACCTTATTCATTTTTTATTACATCAAACTAGTAGATTGTATACCCATAGCGAGTATAATCTTCATACTCCTTGTCTAGATAAAGCCAAAATAATTTACTTTTATAAAATAGTCCATTCTGAGCGGGTGAAGTGCCACCAAAGGGAAGATCAACCCTTCGCCAAACCCTATCAAGACTACTGTAAACATAAAATTTAGACGGCATTCTATCATAGATATGTTATAGAACAACCAAATCATAATTTTTGATGCTTACATTTTCCAATAATGAAAAGAATCCCAAGTCTCCAATTCATATTGGCCCAATGTTTTTAAAGGAATTTGTAGATGGATTCACTACAAAATAGTTGTGTGAATGGGAGCATTATGTTGGTAAGGATAAAACTACCATTGCTCCAACAGTAGACTCTACTTTGTATCTTCAATCTATGAATCGAAAATGGAAATGAGATATGTGCACATTCTGATTATGGTATTCAACAACAAAATAATTTTCTTCATCATTGAGGAAATGAACCATAAATCCAAATTAGTTTGTAGAGATATGCTTGCAATGCAATAAGAAAGAAGGGTTTTGCAAAACATTCTTTCATTTCTTACAAACAGTGTTAAACTTTATCAAAATCTATAAAAGGAGCCACAGGAAGACAATTTCAAGAATTTCGAATGGAAGGCAACTCCAAATAGCTAGATCCATTATCAAATAAGGAAATCACCTAACATAAAAGAAAACACATGTGATATCAACAAAAAAAATTCAATTAATGTTGAATAAAGTTAAAAGTAGCATACATGCACAATTTTCCATCTACAAATATAATAAAATTCACCTATACATATTGTATAAAATCATATGAGTGATAAGAACATTATTAAAATAGTGAAAAAAACTCACAATTTTATAAACCTGCTGTTTACAATCCAATATTATTAATGTTAATAAATATACTTTTATGTCTCTATTAATGTCTATGTTTAATATTGATGTTAATGTTTTGATGTTCAATACAAATAATAACAAAAAGCCATTTTCTAAATATTAAATAACCTAATGCTACATGAACCAAATGATATAAAAATACCAAAATTTCTAATTCTAACGTCATTGAATCTAAAAAAAACTAAAGTTAAATTCTAATGTCAGTGAGCCTAAATAAACCTAAAGTTATCAATCCTATTCTTTAACGAAATATTTATATTCATGTTTAATGACAATGTTCACATTAATGTATAAATGTAAATTTTAATTTTATATAAATTTTTATATTTAACATTGACATCTATATGTATTATTAATATTAATATTAATATTAAGTAACATTAGAAGATATATTGATATTTAAAATTAATATTAATAATTTTTTTATTAATTCGAAACATTTATATTTATTATTAAAGTTAATATCAATCTATATTATTAAATTAGTAATGTTAATATGAATCAATATTTATTTTAATAACATTATTTTTAATTTTAAATAATAATAATAATAATTTTTATGTCAATTTTAAAAATTTATGTTTATCAATGTTTATTAATATTAATAAAAAACATAAATATTGAACTTAATAACACATAAATATTGAAAAATTGAGTGATGAAAATTCCAAAATAAAATAGATTTAGAAATTTTGGAGATATATAACTTTTTAGTGTTGGATATGTGAAAAAATAGGGCATCTTCAAGGTTCTTGTCCCAACTCACTAAAAGAGAAAAAGAACACAAACCAAAAATGTACTTGGATGATGAAGATCATTATAATGTTGAAAATAAACAAGCAAATAATCTCTTGATTTTATTAATCATTTGGTTTATATAAATACAAATATAATCTATTTATATTCATCACATATACTCAAACAAAAAACAAAACTTAAACATGTTCCAGTAATCATAAAGAAAAGAAACTCAATGTCCTAAGGGTATTCTCTTGTTAAAGAAGCACATTGAATTATAATACTCACTATGCTCATTGTTAAGGTTATCTGGACTAAGAAAATTAGTTTTGATGGCTAAATTGGACATACATAACAAATAATTCAATGATAGATAATGACACTTGTTCAAATCATATTTGGGGAAATGAAATTTTTCTTTGCATGACAAGGAATGAAACCTATGGGAAACTTCTTTATCAAGAATAGTAGTGTAAATATAGCCCCACTTAAAAAAATAAAAATACTTTATGAATCTAACAATTTCAATAAATAAATGAAATAAATACTATAAAAGAAGAAACAACAATACCAAAAAAGTATTTATAACATTAAATACAATATACAATAAGTTATGATACATTCCATGAAGGAAAAATATAAAATATTTGTATAATTTTTTTCTTTTTCAAATTTTTTTCTAAAAGTTGGGTATACCATTAAATTTTTAATCCCACTCTACAATTATAAAAACATTAAGAGTGTGGAATTAGAGAAATAATCGTGTTAAATAACCAAAAACATCATCTTATCAAAGTGTGTCAAATTAGAGAAAAGGAATTTCAATTGTGCATCTCTCATTTAGGGCGACATAATGACCTTTGTTCAAAAGAACAAAAACCAATAATGTAATTGGATGATGAAAATGATTAGAATAGCGATAATAAACAAACAAATAATTTAGAGATAGATAACTATGCTTGTTTGTGTTCTTTGGTTTGTGTAATTGGAATGATAGTATAAACGTAACCTCACTTAAAAAAACAAAAACAATTTATGAATCTAACAATTTCAAAAATTAATAATATAAATTAATGTACAATAAATTATTATAAATTTCATGAATGATAACAAGTAAAATATTTATATAAAATTGTTTTCTTTTTCAAAATGTTTTCTAAAAGTTGGGTATACCATAACATTTTTAATGCCACTATAATATGTGTAGAGTTTTTTATTAATGAGGGTTTACTAAACGAGATGATATTCTAGAACTAAGATTTTAGATAGATTTGAATGAGATGATAATAATACAATTTTTTAGTGATGGATATGTGAACAAATAGCCATATTTAAGGTTCTTGACACAACTCACTGAAAGAGGAAAAATAACACAAACCAAAAATGTACTGTGATGATGAATATGATTAGAATGTTGAAAATAAACAAACAAATAATTGAGAGATAAACACTGATGGTTGTTCAAAATAACACAAATAAAAAATGTACTTAGATGATGAATATGATTATAATGTTGGAAATAAACAAACAAATAATATCAAGGTTTTATTTATTATTTGGTTTATATAAATACAAATATAATTTATTTATATTCATCTCAAATGCCAAACCAAAAACAAAGCTTAAACATGTTACACTAATCGTAATGGAACTCGATGTGGTAGGGGAATTGTTTGGTTAAAAAAGAGCAATGAATTCTAACACTTACTATACACATTGTTAAGGTTATTCGGAATAATAAAAATGGTTTTTATGGTTAAATTGGACATACATCTCATTAGAGTTTCCCTAATCCTTGATTATAGAGTTGCAATATAATTTGAATTTCGTGTGGAAAAGACACACAATAAAATTTCCCTTTATTCAAAATTGATATTATGAATATTCAAAATTGTTATTATGAATTCTAAATACGTAAAGATCACTTCATCAAAACAAATTGAAATCGAATGTTTCTTTGAATATATTTTGAAAGTTATGTCTGACTGTACCCCCATATCCTGAAAATGTACCATGACTTTAAGTTTGACATTGACATCTTAATTAGTAGATTTTATTATATATTGATGACTTTAAGTATATTTTTAATATGTGAATCATTTTAGAGGAAAAATATTTTATTATCTTAAATGGAAATTTAAAATATGTAAATATGGAATTTAAAAATAATGAATTTTTTTTTAATATATGAATAATTTTTTTAAGTTGTCTTTCTAATGAATTTGGAAAAATATTCTTATTATTAATAATTATGTTGTCTTTACAAGTGCAACGAGATTTAATTTTGTAATATAGTCATTGGAAATAGACTTCATAATATTGGATGAAATTTAATATTTTAATTTTTTATTGAATTTAATTTGACTAGTGAAGGATAACAACTCTCATTAATTATTGAGTGTTGTTTGTGGTTGTTTTTATTATTCTACTTGTATAGTAATATGAAATATTTTAAACATGTCATTATAACATTGGATGGTAAATACGAATTATCATGCATATTCAATTATAAATTATAAAGTGTGTGAGTTATTCATTTTTAAAAGAGACACATTACCACATAAATTGTTTGTGAACTTGTTCATTGTAGGGCTCTTCAATTTGTGATCTTTAGAATATGTTTTATTAAACTTTAATTCATAAATAAACTGTATTTGCAATATTTTGTTTATGTTAAAAACAATTTTTTTTCTTTTAAATCGAATTCTAAAATCATTACATTTTCACACTCGTATGTTCTATAAAAATAAATTTATGACTTATTCATTCTATTTAAAAAAAATTGTTAATTAATTTGGAATATACTTTTAGTTAGTTAGAAAAATGATATGATGCTTTTATTATTTATTCAAATTTATTAATGTGCTTTGTTTTTTCATTTGTTGTTTTTTTTTTTTAAATCAAATTTATCTAGGTCAAATTTATTTAGGACGTTATGCTGTCTAATTTTTTAATGTAAATATAAGACCAAAATCAACAATATAATGTTGATGCATTTTAAACTTGTTAATGCTAAATCGAAATAATATATTTTTATGCATGCTAGCCCACAACTATATAAACATGAATATACCATAATTCAGGGTTCTATGTGTGCCCTCATTGAATCTGTTGATTATTATTTCTTTAGATTTGCTAGAGTTCAATTTTATTTCATCGTTTCCACGATCCATTTCATGTAAAAGATTTCATTTTGATTTACAAGTTCATATTTTTAGGGTTCTACTTATTCTATCACTTTAACTACTTAAAAATAGGGGCAAAATTTGCATGAATGAATCCATGTCTTTTCATTTTAGAATTCCTTTACTAATTTTATTTCGATTTCACTAGGACTGATTCCATTTTGATTTATTTATTTATTTAGGGACAAGACAACATTAAATGACATTTCACTAGGTTTGATTTTATTTTGATTTATTTATTTAGGGACAACACAACAATAAATGACTATGGTAAAACCAACATAGAAAAATTATTAAAATTTATATTTGAAATTCAAGCTATTGCATTTATTGAGCAATAGTATATACACAAGTTAGTAACAAAAAGAGTTATGTTAAATCCTAGAAGGTTATATTATATTGAATATTATAATGGGTTTTTCACTTTTATTAGGATTTTTATAATATTAAAGTTTTTTATTATTGAAGTTGAAATTTTTGAAAATATAAGAGGAGGAATATGAGTAGGGAGGATTAAAATATTAAAAGAGATGTTAGAAAGACCCGAACATATATAAAATAATTATTAATGTAATTAATATAATTTTATGAGTATATATTAAATATATTTATTAAGGTAGTGGTATTTTTTAATATATGATAAAATATATAATATATAAAATAAGTATTTTAATATTTATTACGAAAAATGCCATTCACATTTGCTTGCCATTTTATTTACCTAGATGTGATATTATACCAAATTAAATCAATATTTATCAAAAATCTATGTAGCTAGAGTGGGCTTGTGCGAACATCAATATCGGTTTTGAGTGGAAGAAATATTATACCTCTCCATTGTCTGCATGTTATATGAATTTTGTATATCCACTCTCTAATCGAAATCTGATAGACTCTTAAAATACACATGATAGTTCTAGCTCCAGCGTTAAATTAGCAATGCCCGTGAATATGACCTCGAATATTGTTGAATAAATCTATGTGCATAGTTTGGGTAAAACAAGATTCATAGTATGGTTCATTTCAGAAGGTTTTGATCCATTGCAACATGTTGTCATTGATTATCTTCAAGTTTTTTTAAAATATTTTATAGTTTTTTTTGGAATGAGCTCAAATGATTTTTTCTTACATTGTTTGGGTGAAACAATTTTTTTTGTTGGTTTGATTTACTAGAAATTTGAACTTGAGTTTCAAGATTTACATTATAGTTCATAACTAACTATAGCATAACACATAGTTGGTTTTCAATTTATAAACTAATTTGTAATTTCCAAAAATTCCATCACTATTACATAAATAAGTAGACAAATAAATTAATAGAAACAAGTGGCTAATTACATTTTTTAGTGATCCCATGCAAGCTAGTGAACAAAAAATTAATAAATTAGTGGTGTGATAAGGTGATCATGTCCTAAGTTGTAAAAATGCTCAAATTTGGAACTTCTCAGAACTGGTGAGAAATTGATCGACTGGATAGTTTTCGTCATTATGATCCTAACACTGTGAATGACACTTAAATCCAATGTCAGATGTGGAAGATATTCAAGTTTTAATTTTTCCCAATAACCTTCAAAACAACACTTGGGAAGGAAAAAATGGCATATTCAGATTTTTGTGGAAAATGGCAAATTTTACTATTTTTATAAAAAAAAAATTGGATGGCTAATCAGTGGGTGCCACGTGGCTTGCCTGGAGGCTGCCACGTGGCCCCAGGCCTCAAGGTTCAAACTTTGAAAATTTTGAAGTTTAAATTTTTTTTGTCATTTGGGCCGACCCGACACGACCTGACCCAGGTGGGCACGGGTCACCCGCGGGCGGAGACTACCCGCAGGTCAGGTCTGCACGTTGGACTGGTCCACCAGTGAACATGATCATGTGAAAAGTTAGCGGGTGAGAAGTCACGGGTCAAGACAACCCACAGGTCATGTGAACGACGAAGTTTGAACGTGTCAGGTGTGAATCGGGCATGCAGAGGTGGTGTGTGAATGGAGCCTCAGGCGAAGTCTACTCGCTGGTCTATTGTGCACGCGGGTCTGCCATACCCATGGGTCTGTTGTGCATGTGGGTCAGTTGAAATGACCACGGGTCAGCCATACGGTTATGTTTAATGTTTGAACGGTAAACACTCTGACGGTTACGATTAGCATGTGACCACCAAAAAATTCACATTTATTGCCTAATAGCCCACATGGCTAAATTGGATCGGAACCCCTAAATGCGGAGGTGTTTGCTAATTTAGTTAAGTTAACTCCAGTCCTCCCAAGTTTGGTGGAGGATTTTTAGGCCAAACTGGGCAAAACTTCAGGAGATCATAAATTTCACTAGACATAACCTTTTGGAATGATTTTTTTTTTTTTTTTTTTTTATTTCGGGTATTTTGAGCATTCCAGAGCCAATGGTGTAGGTTGCGGAGGCAACATAGCTCATCTTCAGGTAATTTTTCAGCAGAGAATATTGGAGAGCCATCAGGGCCTAGGGAGTGTCGGAGCTGTATTGGGTTATGTTTAACCATTGGAGGTGAAACAAAAGCCTATATTTACTGTTTTCTATGTTCTGAACTCATTTCCACTGCTTATTTTTCCTATTTAGGATTTCTTATCACTATATAACCAATTTGAGCATATAATAAGAGAAAGGACATGCCCATCTGGGGGCCTTGGACCCGACAGATGTAGCCCAGGAGGGGTGAACTACCCCATCAACTGTTGTGTTATATTATGTGATTTTATCTTGCTATGTTTTTTTAGATTTAATAAGTTAAATAGTAAAAATAAATAACACTCCTTCACACATAAGACTCAGAAATTTACCAAAAACACTTTGTTTTAATTGCAAGACATGAATGATAGTTTGCACATATAATTTTATGGAAATGAATACCTTAAACAACAAATACAAGTAATTTCTTTTTCAGATTATGAGTGTTAACTTCTTCAAGTTCTAAAGACAGAGTCTGTAAAGGGCCAGGTAGCCTCTGGATCTCATCCTTTTATCAAAGGTGACATATCCAGTAAATGCCACTACAGTCGATCTCTGGAATAGATTTAAGAAGTTTCACATTTGATTTAATGAAGATGGATACCTTGCACACATTTTCAAGAACTTTCATTTTCAAATCAGTTGGTATCAGAGCTCAGGTTTAGAGCCATAGAAGCTATATTTTTTACTCAGCATTTTTTTTGTGCAATGATTAAGTCATTTGTTTGCAAGTTTGGATGCTGACTAGGTTAAAACTCAAGAGAGGTGAAGGAAACTTTGTTAGTGCACAAACTAATCCACAACGAAGAAGGGTTATAGAACCACCTCCAAGAGCCCTAGAAGCAGCTACAAGCATGTCTTCAAGAGAATGTGAAGCTCATGAAGAGATGGATCCCAAGGAAGAAGAAAGGGTATTTCAGAAAGCTTTCTTGGATATGATTGAAATGTTAAGGATCCTCTATCAAGAAAGAAATGATAAGATTGCTGGAGAAGGGTCTAAAAACCATAAAGAAGGAGAGGATTCCTTAGGAGGAAAGAAGGGTAATGATATTAAAAGAAAGGGAATGGAGGAAATGGTGATCCATCATCTCCATCGTCATCCTCTTCCTCGTCATCGTCTTCCTCGACTTCGGTAAATTAGTCACATAAGTCAAAAACCATTGGTAAATATCATTTTCTAAAGCTTCATGTCAAATTTTAATTGCCAATGTTTAATGGTGAAGTTAATGCAGAGAAACTAGATAATTGGATCAGACAATTGGAAGTCTATTTAAGGATTCAAAATCTACACAATGACGACACTAAAATACAAATAGCCTCACTAAGGATGGATGGAGCAGCTTTGGTATGGTGGGAAGCCAAGACCAAAGAGGAAATTCCAAAACATGGTAATCTTACTTTATCATGGGTTGAATTTATTTATGCAATTAAGAAGAAAATTTATCCTCTTGCTCATCTTCAAAAGGCTATAATGAATTGGCAAAACTTTAGACAACTTAAAGGACAAAGTGTTTAAGAATACACTCAAGAGTTTAGGAGAAGAGCACTCTTGTTAGGAGTAGACCTACAAAGTCAAGATACTTTGCTGAAATATATAGGTGGATTGCAAACTCTAGAAAGGAAAAAGGGAAATTATTTTGCAAGAACTATTCAAAAACAAGCCACGATGAAGACCACTTTTGGAAGCTTCATCTGAAGCTGAAACCAGAGAAATATAAAAACAAAGACAAAACTAAAGAAAAGGGAGAAACTATTGCAACTGTTGAACAAGACTTAGGGTCAGAATCAGGTGATGAGACTAAAAGTATCGCCATGGTATTAAATAACATAAAGGGGAAAGAGGTTGTACAAGAAACAAATCCCAGTTCTACCACATTAAACTATCACAAAGAAACTCAAAACAAAAAGAGGAGGATAGAGCTATTTCATGTGAGGATAATATCAAACCACACAAAGGTAGACACACTTTTTGATAGTGGATCCCAAGCTAATCTCATCTCAGAAGACTTGGTCAAACAACTGAAACTTGAGACAATTCCACATCCAAAGCCTTATCCACGTGGGTGGATATGCGAGGATGCAAACTTACAAGTCTCAAAGAAGTGCATCTTGAGCTTCGCCATAACAACTCATTATGTTGATTGGGTTGAACTGGATGTAGTACCATTTGACATTATAGGTGTTGTGTTGGGTAGTCCATATTTATATGACAGAAAGATCATATTTCATTGCCATGAGAACAAGTATCACTTGTTCAAGGATGGAAAAGAATACATTGTGAGAGCACATAAGAAGAAGCTAGAATCTTCTTTAGTCCATGCAGGGCAATTGAAAAGGCTAGTTAATGCAAGTCAAAATCTAACTTTGTTGATGGTTAAACAAAAATATTTTGTACATTTTCCTTTTCATGATATTTCTGATATAACTGATGGTATGTTTCAGTTTGATAACAGTTCATCTTTCAAAGAAGATGACAATATGTTGCACAAGGTACCTTTGGTGCCGATTGGTGCAAAGTGGTGCAGGAGCCCATGAAATGGATAGGCATGCAAGCAAAGAGGGCGCACAATTTAGCAAGGGTGATTGCTAGTTTCAAAAAGAAAAATTGGTATGGCGAGAAAACTTGGTCAGGATTCGGCACAAGTACAGGTTTCATTCAAAAAAAAATTTCCATGTGAATAGTTGGCAAGGTGAATCTTATTTTTTAATATCTCGTTTCGGGGATATCTCTAAAACACAGCAAACTCCAACCAGAGATGGACTGGGAGGGCATTTATTGGATATTCCGCCTCTGAAAGAGGACGAGATCCGGAGGCTATCTGGCCCTTTCCAGACTCTATCTAGGAGTGAAAGATAAACACACCAAGTGGTATAGAACTATAATGCTCAAGAATATATAAAAATAACAGTGCAGCAGACATATAATAACATAGACATAATATACAACAACTCATCCAGAAACATAAAGAGGAAATGCTAAGCCATTTTATTATTCTGAGAAATATAATGAAATACAATACGTGATCAGAGTGATGGCACCTAATATTTCTCAAGGAAAGTGAAGAAACACTCTCAGAAAGTACAAGAAATGGCTTTTCTATGAACTACGTCCCAGCTGCTGGAAAACTGCCGTGTAGCTGCTACTGCTGGAATGAAATGAATAATAGGGGTTGATCCCCTTGCCAGAATGATCTGAAAATCTGCAATCCTCCTCTACTCACCAATCCAAACAAAACCCAGAAACGATATCAAAAATAGTTGACCCCCGAAAATCACCAGAAAATACCTCCTTAGGGAATTACGTTGGCCTCCAAGGCTCTACGCAGAGGCTAAATGGAAATATCTAAAAATCCACCTCAAACTCTGCCAAAATCCTCCTATGGGAAAAGGCTGACCCTCTGCTCGAAATCTCGACTGAATCTCCTGAAGAAACCCCAATCCGGAGCACCTCCAAAAGGGACTGCATCGTCTCTCCCAGTGACTGCGCAGTCTCTATAAGCTCCAGCTCTGTAACAAACCCAAACAACAAACTACTCACAAAATACTGAAGAACCAACCTTACCCGAGCAGGCAATCGAAGTCCCATGGGGCTAAGGGTGAGACCTCCGACCGGAGACACTCAATGCACTAAATAGTGCTGCAGAGAGGCTAAATAGCCAGCGTGCTCAAGAAGACAAATGTCTAGCTCAAAATCAAAAACTCCAGAATGAATGAAATGAGAAGGCTCCTCCACATTTTATAACGTTGGTTTCCCTCCAAAACCCCAACGTAGCCTCTCTCTCTCTCTTGCCATGTGCTCATCCTTATCTGCGCAAAGGCTTCTAGAGCATACATGGGCCCCCTCTCCATGTGGTGCTTGGCCCCCCTTGGCTCCCCTTTAAGTCACAACGTTGTGCTACTAGGGAGGATGTTTTATTCCACTAAGTGATTTAGATCCTCTCTAGTCACTTTTTATTTATTAGTAAACTATAGATGGCAAAATTGAACAAAATCTAATATTTCCAATTAGTTGCTGCTAATTAGGAATATTACAATCCTCCCTGCCAAAAATTGCTTGTCCTCAAGCAATGCCTGAACAAGCCTCCTCTCTAGCTGGTGCTCCCCACTGACACTGAAAAAAGGTGGTTGGGTCCTAGATGCACCACTGAATCTTCCCAATCCTCTGCATCACCCTGATATGAAGGGATCTCTCAATGCCACGATCCCAAACTGATCTCTCACGGTACCAACCAACCAATAATCCTCCCGGATCCCATCACCACCATGACCAATAATCGCCCACTTCCCATGGCTCAGACTGTGCACTGCCTCTGGCTATGATTGATGCTCTAAGAGGCGAAGACCATGACCCCTGTTGTGTTGTATCTATGACTGTGTAATTTTTCCCATCAAATCTGTACCAAATCATCACCTCTCTCCAATCCAAGTCCTAACTCAATCCCACGTTGGTCCTACTCTGCTGAAATTGGGATGGAGTGCTCAAGAAACAACGACCTGTGCCCCCCTTCCAGCTGGAATCTGTAATATTTGTTATGTCCAAGGGCCCCTTCTCTGCTGTGCTCCCTATGAAGAATATCGTACCATCAAGAGGGCACCAACTCATGATCTCCCGCTAGTCCATCCTAGAAGAAGAATCCGATGTAGCAACAGCAATTTCATATGGAACACGCCTGGAGTGTTGCCGCCAGCCTGTAATCAACTCCCACTGCTCTGCCCTATCTACCAATGAAATTTTCCTGTAGAAGGAAGCCCCTCTCTCTATAATGGGCCAAAGTGGGCAAGATATGCTGCAAGCTCCATCGATGTACTCCTAGAGAGTGCTACCCACTAAAAAAACTTCAGCTCTGCTGACCGCGTGTACATCTATCTGTGCCTCATCCCTGTGTCAACCCACAGATGGATGCTCCACCATATCCAATAGCTCCTCCCACTCCTGATCAAGAATTTCATGCTCCCGCTGTCTAATGGCCCCATGCAGAACAATCCCATCAACCTCCAACACCTCCAGAGGATATGGATTTGCAATTGTTGTCACCGTACTCGATGCCAGTGCATCTGACTGCCCCACCTCAATGGATGACTCCAATGTTAGCCGCATATCCCTCATCGGATCAATGTGGGCACCCATCTAGCTCTCCCCCAAAGGAATATCGTGCCTGATGTGAATAGTGTCCTCCTCTGTCGACTCAAGCTCCATCACCTACTGCTCTAGCTAAATCGTCACAAGTGACTCTTCACCCAGAGTATCTCCTGCAGAGTCCCGTGACTATTCACCCTGGACACTGGAATGCAGCTCCAGTCTACTGTCACCATCTCTGCATGACTGCTCTTGCTCCCCAGAAGTGTCCTCAACTGATCTGATGGACTCATATGAAAAAGAGTCCTCACCCTGGCATACAGAAGGAATGCCCTCCTGTTCTACCTCTGCTACCTCATCTGCATTGGATATGCCATCCACCCTCTTGATAAAGTGTCGATACAATGTCTGGAGCCCAGACACATACTGGGATGCTACCTCTGATATACCCAGTATCCTCTTCTCATGCATGATCTCGACATGCCCTGAGGGAAAAGTGACGCATGTATCCCTCATGACCCACTCCCCAAGCGTAGGCTCAACGATGACTGATGGGCCACCCCTGCAGAGGATCATCTCATCCCCTAACCTATGGCTGTCAACTAGCGCCCCGACCTAGTGCCACTACTGAGAAGTCTCTCCCCTAGTGTGTTGAGTGTCATCCAAGTATATTGGGTGAGGCTCACGTACCTAGCTGCTCATGCCCAAGGTACCAAAGGACAATGAGAAAATAGACTATGCCCGTGAGTGATGTAGAAGAGGGTCAGGTGCGTGAGTCCCCATAGATACTTTCAATTATCGCTCATCTTTCTCCCCATCGATCCTGGGTGAAATACCCCCAAAGGTAAGCCCGGTGTCCCTGTCCGTGACTCTCCCTAGAAGCAATGCTCTAATACCTTGCTGTGCAACACCATATGCCCTCGCATACCACTGATCATCCCTGTACTCCTTGACATGCCACTGCACACTGAGGCATACCCCTGTATACTGCTGGATACCCCAATCTACTATTGTACGACCCTGTATCGTGTCGTGCCCTGACTGTGTCCAGGCATCGGTCACTCCCTACATGCTCTCAATGTGATGTAGGACACTCCTACTCCACAATACAGTCCTACACACTAAGGTACACCACCATGCAACCCCATGTCCACCGGTAGTCCACTGCTCAATGATAGAGGCTCCCACACATCCCTGGGTGTGATGACCTAGAGTTGTGCCTCTACATGTCGGACTACCCCTAATCGGTATCATCGTCTCCACCGTCACATCACTATACCTGCCGACGAATGGATCATCACTCCAAACCCTCCTCGAGGGGTCCGAGAAGTGAATCTTGCTATGTGTCAGTAGTGTTACCACCACTGCTCAACTCCACTGCATCCTCTGTGCCCCACACAAAGGTGAAGAATCCTTGGCCCCATACAAGGAGCCATCTGGTGGCCTGCCAATGCCGCCTCCTCCGACAAGCTCCTGCCAAGGTATGTTGACCACCCCGTGATCTCAGGTATAAGTGTGATACCAAGACAACCTAGGGTGTCTGCCCATAAACTGGTTGGCCACTGGAGCTGACTGACACTCCCCTAGCGGATGCGCATGCTCTACTGCTAGGCTAACTGTACCCTCCAAGACATAGTCAACCGACCTGCCTGGGAAATGATAGGTGATCTTGCCTAGATCCCAATGCCAATTTGGGGTTCCTGTATTCCCAGCACCTGGAAACTCCTACTGAACTACACCCAGGTCCTCCACCATCTCCATAACCCGCTCCACCGGGTACCAACTCAAAATCTCTCGTCATCCAACCTCAACATGTGGATGTTGCACCCTATGTAACCCCGATTGTCTCATCCTGCTAACCAAGTCAATGTATGAGATCTGACTAGGTGAGTCCATCTCTCTCTCTCCAATGGAAAGAGGTGTCCCAACAACACTGCTAGTCCCGTCCATGCATGCCTGAAGGGGAATGATCTGACGCTCCAATGTGCCCTCTGGTTGTACCATCAGGGAATCCAGTTGTTCCCCAATGCGGGCCAACTTGGTCGCCAACTTGGCACAAGCCACTCTCATGCCCTCCAACTCCCTGTCCTACAACAAAATGGCCTCCCGTACTGACGTGGCCTTCCCTTTAAAAACTAGGAGGTCTGCCCGAAGCCGATGATACCGCTGCCTGCGACCATCATCCAATACCTCTGTATCTCCTAGTGCCTCACCGAAGGTGGATACATCTCTTAACACCTCACCCATCTGTCGTGTGCTGCTACCACCTAAAAACTCGGGCACAACTCTGGTCATCACCTCAATGGATGGCTCTACTGGGGTATGCTCTACCTTCTCCACTATGATATCAATTGACGCGGTCAAGGAGGTCTCCAATGAGGGTGAGTCCTATGTCACACTAGGTGTATCCTAGAACTCCCTGCAATCCTGTGTGCCCTCATCCTCCAAGTGCGAAGTAACAATTTTGATGGCTTCCCCCTCCGATACTCGGTCAAGCTAGAAAGAGGCATCCAACTTCTCCACCCAAGATTTTTTCGAACGCTTGGATGACCCATCAAATGTCGGTAAATGGAATCTGCCCACTGTGCACTGCAAGCCCCCGTCATGTGAGTTCTTGTTCCCTCTGTGAAATTTGCGGGGTCTACTATCTAGCTGCAGCTGAACAAAATCTCTAAATGGAAGGGCATCCCTGAACTCCTGCCCATATGCCTGATACTCGGTGAAATAATCACCCATGTGGCCACGCTCTGGCTCCTGCTGTGCTCCTACCCCTGTGTCTACACCCAGAAAAGTGGGAATAGTGGAACGTGTGGGTGTATGTGATGCCATATACTGAGTGGCATCATGCTCCGGCAAATGGTGGGATGTGCCTGATCCCTCGCCAATCTTGAAACCCCTTGGGGGTTTCACACTATTTAGCCTCCACAGCGGTGAATCTCTACCCCATCACCTCAATCTACCTCAACAGATCCTGTACTGATTTGAGGAGCATCTCCCCAAATCTCTTCACATCATCATCACCTACCATCGGCTCCTCCTACTCTATATCTATAGGCTCCTCCTGTTCTGCGTCTATCACAGGCTCCTCATGCTCTGTGTCTAGTGACTCCTCCTGTTCTGCATCTATCATAGGCTCCTCATGTTCTGTGTCTACAGGCTCCTCCAGAAACTGCATGGCTGCTCCAAGAATACACTTCTGCATAACTTCGGTCTTTGATTTACCCACTGAAAATTGCTCAGAAATTTCTAAGAATTTGGGAAGGTGATCCTTGCCCAAGACACAGAAACACCCAGAAAGGGTTTCTTCTAATTCCAACCGTCAGAATCTGACCCTTTGTAGTTTGGCCCTCTTCCAATTTCATTTTTTGGCACTGCAGTTGCTACTGTCAAACGTTGCTCTGCAAAATCCCAGAAAACCTCCTGATATGGCTCTCCTATCAATTTCCCAACACCCTAGATCTAAAATCCTACCAATGAAGCTCCCACAAATGAACCTCCTCCAATAACTGCGTAGGCCCTTCTAACCAAAATAGCCAAAATAGTTGCAACTAAAAACTGGAAACTCGTAGGCCGATCCCATATTGATGCTCTGATACCACTATAATATCCCATTTCGAGGATATCTCTAAAACATGGCAAACTCCAACCAGAGATGGACTGGGAGGGCATTTACCGGATATTCCGCCTCTGAAAGAGGATGAGATCTGGAGGCTATCAGACCCTTTCCAGAATCTTTCTAGGAGTGAAAGATAAACACACCAAGTGGTATAGAACTAGAATGCTCAAGAATATATAAAAATAACAATGCAACAGACATATAATAACACATACAGAATATATGGCAACTCATCCAGAAACATAGAGAGGAAATGCTAAGCCATTTTATTATTCTGAGAAATAAAATGAAATACAGTAGGTGATCAGAGTGATGACACCTAATCTTTCTCAAGGCAAGTGAAGAAACACTCTTAGAAAGTACACGAAATGGTTGTTCTATGAACTACGTCCCAGTTGCTGGAAAACTGCCATGTAGCTGCTACTGCTGGAATTAACTGAAGACTAGAGGCTGATCCCCTTGCCGGAATGAGCTGAAAATCTGTAATCCTCCTCTACTCACCAATCCCAACAAAACCCAGAAACCATATCAAAAATATCCGACCCCCGAAAATCACTAGAAAATACCTCCTTAGGGAATTACACTAGCCTCCAAGGCTCTGCGCAGAGGCTAAATGGAAATAGCTGAAACTCCGCCTCAAACTCTGCCAAAATCCTCATGTGGGAAAATACTGACCCTCTGCTCGAAATCTCGGCTGAATCTCCTGCAGAAACCCCAATCCGAAGCACCTCCAAAAGGGACTGCATCCTCTCTCCCAGTGAATGCGTAGTCTCTATAAGCTCCAGCTCCGTAACAAACCCAAACAACAAACTACTCAGAAAATACTAAAGAACTAACCTTGCCTGAGCAGGCACTCGAAGTCCCCCAGGGCTAAGGGCGAGATCTCCGGCCGGAGACACTCAATGCACTAAACAGTGCTGTAGACACACTAAATAGCTAGTGTGCTCAAGAAGAAAAATGTCTAGCTCAAAATCATCAACTCTAAAATGAATGAAATGAGAAGGCTCCTCCACATTTTATAACTTTGGTTTCCCTCCAAAACCCCAACGTAGCCTCTCTCTCTTGCCACGTGCTCATCCTTATTTGTGCAAAAGCTTCTAGAGCATACGTGGGCCCCCTCTCCACGTGGTGTTTGGCCCCCCTTGGCCCCCCTTTAAGTCACAACATTGTGCTACTAGGGAGGATGTTTTATTCCACTAAGTGAGTTAGATCCTCTCTACTCAATTTTTATTTATTAATAAACTATAGACGAAAAAATTGAACAAAATCTAATATTTCCAATTAGCTGCTGCTAATTAGGAATATTACATATTTTTAGTCTTCTTTGAAGTTTGACCATTTTAGAAACAGTAGGCTTTCTGCAAATAATAGTTATTATTCTGAAAATTTCAATAATTTGCATGATGACTTAGTCAATGTTAGCAACGGTCGTTCAGTGAATTCAAGAGACAATTTATCTTTTTATGAAAAGCTCAATTTGATGAAGTCACGAAGATTTCAGTGGTTCAAAGTTGGAAGAGTGGAGAATTAGTCTCCTCATCTTCATTTTCTGTAATCAGAGAGCTTTTGTGGGTCCAAAAGCTTCCCACTTGGGAGGTGTGATCAGGTGATCATGTCCTAAGTTGTAAAAATGCTCAAATTTGGAACAACTCAGAACTGGTAAGAAATTGATCGACTGGATAGTGTTCGTTATTACGATCCTAATGCTGTGAACAACACTCAAATCTGATGTCGGATGTGGAAGATATTCAAGTTTTAATTTTGCCCAATAACCTTCAAAACAACGCTTGGGAAGGCAAAAATGGCATATTCATATTTTTGTGGAAAATGGAAAATTTTATTATTTTTATTTAAAAAAATTGCATGGCCAATCAGTGGGTGTCACATTGCCTGCCCGGAGGCTGCCATGTGGCCCCATGCCTCAAGGTTCAAACTTTGAAAATTTTGAAGTTTAAAATTTTTTTGTCATTTGGGTCTACCCGACCCGACCCGAACCGAGTGGGCACGGGTCACCCGCGGGTCAGGTCTGCATGTTGGATGGGTCCACCAGTGAACGTGATCACGTGCAAAGTTGGCGGGTGAGCAGTGACAGGTCAGGCTACCCGTGGGTCGTGTGACGATGATGTTTGAATGTGTCAGGTGCGATCTGGGCGTGCAGAGGTGGCATGTGAACGGAGCCTCGGGCAGAGTCTACCCACGGGTCTATTGTGCATGTGTTTCTACCATACCCGTGGGTCTGTTGTTCACATGGGTTCGCCATACCTGCGGGTCAGTTGAAACAACCACGGGTCAGCCATATGGTTATGTTTAATGTTTGAACGGTAAACACTCTGACGGTTACGATTGGCATGTGACCACCGAAAACTTCACATTTATTGCCTAATATCCCGCATGGCTAAACTGGAGCGGAACCCCTAAATGCGGTGGTGTTTACTAATTTAGTTAAGCTAACTCTATTCCTCCCAAGTTTGGTGGAGGATTTTTAGGCCAAACTGGGCAAAACTTCAGGGGATCATAACTTTTAGTAGACAGAACCTTTTGGAATGAAATGTTTTTTGGTTTCGAGTATTTTGAGCATTCCAGAGAAATGGTGCAGGATTCAGAGGCAACAAAGCTCATCTTTAGGTACTTTTTCAACAGAGAATCTTGGAGAGCCATCAGGGCCTAGGGAGTGTTGGAGTTGTATTGGGTTATGTTTAAACATTGGAGGTGAAATAAAAGCCTATCTTTATTTTTTTTTGTGTTATGAACTCATTTTCACATCTTATTTTGCATGTTTAGGATTTCTTATCACTGTATAACCAATTTGAGCATCTAATAAGAGCAAGGACATGCCCATTTGGGGGCCTTGGACCCGGCAGATGTAGCCCAGGAGGGGTGAACTACCTCATTAGTTGTTGTGTTATATTATGTGATTTTATCTTGCTGTGTTTTTCAGATTTAATAAGTTAAACAGTAAAAATAAATAACACTCCTTCACACATAAGACTTAGAAATTTACCAAAAAGACTTTGTTTCAATTGCAAGACATGAATGACAGTTTTCACATATAATTTTATGGAAATGAGTACCTTGAACAACAAATACAAGTAATTTCATTTTCAGATAATGAGTGTTAACTTCTTCAAGTTCTAAAGACAGAGTCTGTAAAGGGCCAGGTAGCCTCTGGATCTCATCCTTTTACCAAAGGTGACATATCCAGTAAATGCCCCTACAGTCGATCTCTAGAATAGATTTAAGAAGTTTCACATTTAATTTAATGAAGATGGATACCTTGCACACATTTTCAAGTACTTTCATTTTCAGATCAATCTAGTAGCACAAAGAAAAGAAAGCTCAATCATTAAAGATGCTCTCCAGAGCCACCAAAAAACACATTTATCTATGCACTAAGGAGTTATCCAATAAACTATGGAAAATCCTATCAATGAATAAGGTAAAATTGAGTTGTGTGTACTTCGTACACTCCCTGAAGGGTGTATTGTTACGATATTTTTAGATGTGGTTTGTGTTTTCCAAACAACTTGTCATACATGGGACGGTAACTGCATAATTAAGGGTAAAGCTCAGTAATATGCCTCTACTCCAGCCAGGAGGCATGGGGATTCCATTGAGAATCGTTGGAATATCTGAAGTCATGCGGCGATCCTCAAAATCTAGATGTGTTGTATGATATTAGTATACTTTCATAAAAGAGAAAAAATAGATTGGGGATAAATTGTATTAGTTATTATATTTGAAGCTATTTAGGGTTGTTTTGTTTTCTGTGGGGAGAATATTTCAATGGCTTGCTATACATCTAACTCTGGATGATCCCTAATCCATAATTTTTTCAAAAAGAAAAATTAATGGTTGAAATTTCTACACACCTTTTTGAGCCGCAACAAAACCTCTGTATCAAATCGGACCTGGAAGCCTTTGTATTGAGCCTCTACAAACTTACAAAACAAAATAAATTTATTAAAACTTATTAAAATTTGAAAACCAATAAAATAAAACAACAATAAAATATAAAAACAAACAAATATACAATGATAAACAACCCAAACTTGAATGGAAAATTGAAGAAGGGGAACATGGGTTTTCTGAGAAAGTGTTCAAATTCTATTCATAATAGTGTATATATATTTTGGTATAAGGTTATTTTCGGGGAGCTTCAAGAACATGTGTTTCAAATATATAGAATATTAAATGAAATGTATGTAAATAAAAATTAAAAGTGTCGTAACATAAATATCAATAACCAATGACCTGCCACAATAAATCAAATACGTCATTACAAATATGGTTTCCATGTGTCCAAAACTTGGCATGCAAAACCATTGGATACCACTCACTTAATGAAATGAATCCATACGATTTCATATCACTCACTTAATGAAATGAATCCAACTACAATGCATATTGTTTATGTTTCTTTTTAATTTATTTGTGAGCAATTAATCATTTTCGTTACAAACCTAGTTTCCATGTGGCCATACCTATTGATTTTATTTTTATTTTATAATTGTGGCCATGTGGCCATGGGGTTATTAATAGTGTTCAAACAAACATAACATCTAATTCCATTTGGCACTTGCAAACCCAACTCTTTCCATAACACCATTACAAATTATAAAATACATAACACACACATCTCAACACACATGTGGCGATTAAGGGTAGGCATAGTGAATTTTTAATCATACTTCAGTAAAAAATTAATTTAAACATGGTTTAAACACCTTATTTAGATATGCAAGGAAGTTATCACTTGCAATTTTATTCGTTGATGTCTAGCAACGATGAGAATATATTGGCATCTTTCAATTTAGAGCATTAGATTAGGATGATTAATTAAAAAATCATTAAAGTAGCCAATTACAACAGGGGGGACGCCTATTGGTGTAATTAATAATTTTGGAGATGAAATATATGTATTTCACAAGCTTGGAAATGTTCTACAAATTCATAAGTAAAGTGGCTAAAGATACTTGCAGAAAAGTAAACATGTTTACAAGAAATTAAAAATTGCACTTGTGAAATTCAAATAACATAATTCTACCTTGTGGGATTCATGTTGTAATCCCAAGCATAAGAAAAACAAATCATATTGTTAAGAAATGAAAAGACTAATCCTTGTCTGACTTGTCCCTATTTTTACTCAAACTTGGTATGCTAAGGATGTCAAATTAGAAATGAACATGAATAATAAATTGTGTAAATAATTTGATAGATAAATAAATACGACCATGCATAAATAATTAAGATCACACAACTAAAAATTAATTTAAAAAATGATTAAAAGAAGTTCAATGAGAATAAATAACTATTGGCATTACAACTTAGTGTTTGTTTGGCATTGATATCAACCTAGATTTATTTATGGTCCTTGTTGATGATAAATTTGATGTATCAAGGGTTTATTGAAGTGTCTAATGATGTTAAATAGGTTTTCAATGATCTCGTGTGTGCTTCAATAAGTGTAGAAGTGGTGGCAACAGATCTAGTCAAAGTGGTTTGGATCTCCAAGACATTGATGTGAATGTGTTGAATGGGTTTGAGCGTACTTGTTTTCACATTGTTGTAGCTCTGGATCAAACCTATTTTGATTTAGTCACTCAAGGAGCCAGTTTCAATATTTGGATTAACATGTGAATATACTATATGATGAAGTGATCGATAAATAGTAATTCAACATGGTCAATATAAATACAAACTATTATAGTGAAAATGCTCTGAGTTGTTGTAACTTCTTAAGTAAATGACCGAGTCTTCTTCAAGTGTTGATTCATCTAGTAATTTTTGATTTGGTGTGTTGTGGTTATCATAATCAATGTCACAACGTTAGTGGATTTAGTACGAGCATTGGGCATTGTTATAGTAAACCCATGCATTGCACTATTCTTTGTTTTTCACCTCTGCACATTTGGATAAATATATAAAGCATAAATAATGGATTGATTTGATAATGGAGGTTGAATGGTCAAATTATAGTGTTGGTAATTGATTGCTTAAGGGTAAATTATGTGGATCAAAGAAAATTCTGGTGTGAGGGCGTTTGGAACCAACAAACCTATAAACCTCAACAAAAGGATTTCAAGTTGATTGGTTTAAATGACTATAATAGAACATGAAGCAAGCCTTTGAAGACAGACATAAATATAGTTCATTATTTCTCCTTCATGCCTACGAGGTCTTCAAGAATACACATATTTACAGATAGAGGGGAATAATTTTGAAAATAGAAAGAGGAGGAATCTTCTAATTATTGTTGCACACCTAATCCTCTATGGGTAGGTGTGGAAGGCGAATATTTAAAGAGGATTCCAAGTGAACTTGGAATGTGGAATCCAAGAGTCACGCCAATGTAATATAAATGCACATCTATGGTTAATAGAATGATATCTCATGCGTATCTTTCCTATGTGTGTGTGTTTGACATAGCTATGTTTAACATGGTATTAGAGCCATGATGAGTGGCCTTATTTCTCATTGTGTGTTTATGTGTTAGGTTTTCTGCCCTTCCAAGTCTGTCAACCCTAACGCATGTTCATTTTCAAACCAGCTGGGGATGTTTTTCAATGCCTTGAATAGCACTGGTCTTTGTGCTAGACAGCGTGCTGGTCTCTAACGCTCATCTTTCCTGACCATATATCAGATTCCTTGCTCCCTGATGCCTAATATGTTGCATAATACATATGCTGCTCTGCCTCCATTTATATGTCCCTGAAATTTATACATTGAATTAAATCACTCTTGTACAGTCACTAACGCACCTCCTTAATGGTCCCTTGACTCCACAGTCAACAACGCTCTTCCATACAACGCTTTCCATACAGCCCTCTCCTCCCTCATGTTGCTTGCAGCTCCACGCTATCCTCCATACACAGTCCTCAGCACTCCAGGTTACCGTGGTACCTCAGTACGCCTCCATGCAACTCGACCTCCACACAGCCTCACATTTCCTCTGCTGCTTCTACCTCCACGTAGCCTCCGCCGCCTCTACCTCCTCAACCTCAACCTCCCCTTCTCTACTCTCGCTACCACCCATGCCGGCTCCCCTAGCCTCCTACATGTTACCCACTCCTTGGCCTCCCTCCCTGTTGTGCTCCTACCTCCGCTCACAGCCTTCCATAACATCAATTTTCCCCGCAGTTTCTCTCTTGTCCCTCACCTATGCTACCACTCCCCCTCCCTTATGTCTTGTCCCCTCACCTTTCCTCCCTGTCAGCACTCCTCCCCCTCACCTCCTCCCCTGTCATCACTCCCCCCCCTCCTACGTGCTCCATCCCTCCCTCGATACGGATCTCCCTCCACACACACCTTCTTCTCTACGCTCACGTCCCCTCTACGCAACCTCTCCCATGAGGCCTCTCGACACTCTAAAGATTATTTTCATTTTAATTTCAATGACCATCACTACACCCAAAAACTTTGGTTGGCTAATGAATGGTTCATGTAAGAGGTGAATACCAACTCCTTGGAGACATTAACATTTATACTCTTCTCATGTTGGTCAATTTTTCAGTTCTAAAAAGGTTTGAACATCTTGTTTGTATTGACGGAGAAAGGTTTCAACGTCTTGTTTGTATTGATGGTTAAATGAACTAGACCTTATTGAATTTATTAGTAATATGACTAGTCTTTAGGCTTCTAGGTTCATGAATTAGTCCAATCTAGTATACAACCAAAGGAATGAAGGAGGGAAAAATCTACAATGAATTAAAAAGAATGAAACAATATAATTTAATGTGATTCACCATTTTATCAATACTCCAATAGTTATGCATCATGAATGAGATATTGGAGCCTACAAAAAAAAAAAACTCTGTTAGCAACCATTTTTTTCCAGGTATCACGAGTGGAGGCCATTAAAGGATGAGTTAGTGTTGAATTGGGTGGAGGGGACTTTAGCACTGGATATTGCAATGAATCTCATCTAGTTTATTAATCAAAGATCAAAATTTCCTTTTTTTGTGCGTGTTACCCATGCTTCAATTGAAGCTTTGAAGGGTGCCATCAAACATTGGAGTTGAAGAGTTGAATGGCTGGGTTTTTTTTGGAGACTTTGATAAGATGGTTCATTTCATATGAATTTATTAAAATTTTGTGTCAATCTATACCAGAGCATTGTCAGTATTGTCATTCGGCTGAATTTTTTATTTAACTGAGTTTATTTTGTAGAGAAGTGTATGGTATAAGGTGCATTAAATTATTTTTGAATATTGTGCATGTTGGAACCTACTTTGACTAATGTGTTGAAGTTTTTATTCAAGGTGGATGGTATAGGTTCAATAGTTTTTTTTTTTTTTCAAAAAAAAAAGATTGTTGGGATTGATGATGCAATATAATTTTTGAATACTTTAATACACTCCATTGTTGATGGGATGGAAAGCATCAGCAACGACACTCTTTTTCACATCCAGAGCTATCTACATAATACACAAGAAAAGATAGATTTTTTGCAACTTGAGTCTCAGCTTCAGCAAGATGAGTTACAACAGCATAAGCATCATGACACCCATCAACAATGAGAAAATTCTCAAGTGAGTAACATTGATTTTGACTCCCATCACATTCCATGTAGAAGCAAACATCCAGCCTTCACCTCCCAAGCCCATCATCAGACCTTGGGAAGAGCTTGTTCATAACAAGAACAAAACAGGTCTTGGATATGACAAGGAGTTGTCCTTTCATATTCCAGACTACTCCAAGCCAATTCAATTTCAGAGTGTCGGATTTCTTCATGACAACTCACCTACAATTGTTCTAGATTCTACTCCTCTTCCACAACAGCAACAATAGATTGTAAAATTCCAACACTATGATCGAGTTGGCCATATGAAAGATCATTGTTTTGACCTTCACCCATGAAAGCACTATGGTCGACACATTCATTCTTCACATAGATGCTTCAGAAAAAATCCTCCTGCAAGAACAAAGATTCATATTGGATGTATCTCCTCTTGGCAATGGGCATAAACAACCAAGAACATTTTTAATTCATATGTAAGAACTTGCTCTAGAATATTGAACAATCTTGCAGTTGAGTTTTCACCATCATGTCACCTTGTACCTGACATGGGGGAAAAAAGTGGTCATCTACAAGCTTCGAAGCCACATCAAGCGAGCTTGAGCCACAATCTCTCATTCTAGATTTAGAGTTGTAGCCATAGACACAACAGTTCAAGTGAGCCTGAGCCAAAATCTCTCATTTTATATTCAGAGTTGTAGCCAGAGACACAATAGTTCTAGCGAGCCTAAGCCACAATCTCTCATTCCATATTCAGAGTTGTATCCAGAGATATAGTAGTTCAAGCGAGCCTGAGCCAAAACTTGTCATTCCAGATTGAGATTTGTAGCCTTAAACCATCTATGTGAGGTTGATATTCTTCCTCTTCAAAGAATTCGAGACACTTCCTCTAGCAGAAGACCTCAGCTTCTTGCCAGTTTTGGTAGAGTTCCAAGAAATGCATCAAGCATTCCAGAGTTGGTGGTCATCCTTAAACCATCTCAGGTTGTAGACCTCCTTTCTTCTAGGTTGAAGGTCTCCCTCTTCAAAAAATGAGGAGAACTTCCTCTAGCAGAAGGCCTCAACTTCTTGCCAGATTTGGAAGAGTTTTGGGAACTGCACTAAGTGTTCCAGTGTCGCTGGTCATTATTAAACCACCACTTTATTCCAAAATTTCAAAGAGCTCATTCATCCTAAGTGTTTCCATGCATAATTTACATATTTTTATTACAGCTCTCTTCTTGGACTTACACATACCCCTTTGGATTAAGGGGGAGGAATGTTGGACACCTAATTCTCTATGGATAGCTGTGGAAGGTGAAATGTCAAAGAGGAGTCCAAGTGACCTTGGAATGTGGAATCCAAGAGTCATGCCAATGTAATATAAATTCACATCTATGGTTAATAGAATGATATCTCATGCTTATCTTTTATATGTGTGTGTGTTTGACATAGTTGTGTTTAAAAATAATGAACTCATTAAGAACCAACAGTTGAGCTTCTCTAAAATTTGTATGCTAATGCCCTAACCAAGTCTCCCAACTAAAATGATGTTAAACATGCCACGAGAAATTGATGATAAAATTATAGTAGTCTATGATACTTTTTATTTAATCAGAAGGCCATATTTATACAATCAAATCTAGCGGGAGACAATTATGCCTCCTTAGATAGAAATACGAGAAATATCTACTCTATGTACTAACTATGATTATGTACGAAATACCAAAGGATTATTCAACATTTCCCTCCTTAACCCAAAAGAACATCTGATATGCCAAGTAAAGATCTAAAATTTTCTAACTTTTCACGTATTAATGCTTTCGTAAAGATATCTACAATTTGTTATGAAGTAGGATAATATGTCAGATTAATTATTTTTGCCTCTACATCAGGTCGAATCAAATCTTACTTGGTGTTGATATGTTTGGTTCAGTCATGAAACTTTGGATTCTTGGCCAATTGAATTGCAAAATAATTGTCAACAAATAGAGGATTTCAAGCCTTTTGTTTCTCCTGCAAATCTTCAAGTATTTTTTGAAGCCAAATTATTTGTTTTGTATCTTGAGATGCTACAACATATTCGGCTTCGGTGGTGCAATCAATAGGAACAGATTGTTTGTGTGATCTCCAACTCATGAATGTTGATGCAATATTTGTCAACTATCAAGAAGTAGAGTCTCCATTCTCCTTATCTCCATTAAAATCAGAATATGAATAACCAATAATATGGAAGTCTGAAACTTTGGTATATTTGATGCCATATGTTTTAGTTACTTTTAAATATTTAATAATTCTTTTTCTTTCTTCCCAACACCCGTCACAAGGTTTATGCATAAATCTAGAAAGTATTCCAACAACAAAATTTATATCAAAATGAGTAGTAGATAGATAAATCAAACTTCCAAAAATTTTCATTTACTTTGTTGGATATTCAAATGGTTTGCCCTCTTGAGAAGTGAGTTTCATATTTTGTTCCATTGGAGTAGCATAGGATTACAATCCATCATACCATATTTATTCAATAACTTTGCAAAATATTTTCTTTTCGATATAATAATATGTTGAGGTCTTTGATCAACTTCAATTCCAGGATACAAATGAAGTAAACCTAAATTTTTCATATCAAAAACCTTTTTCAATTCCTTCTTAATATATGATATATACTCACCATTTTTCCCTGTAATCATCAAATCATCAACATATACAACTAGATATAAAATTAATCTTCCAACCTTCTTAACAAAAGAGTTCCATCATCTAGGTAAAAATTCTTATAATTCAACTGAAGAAGATGTCCAGTTAGTTTCTCATACACACGATTCGTTTTTCAATACATACAAAGACTTCATTAATTTTCATATCTTTTTTTCTTTCCCTTTGACAAAAAAAACATTCTCGGTGAAACATGTAAACATCTTCCTTTAAATCACCATTTAAGAAAGTAGTTTTAACATTCATATGATGAATTATCCATCCTTTCTGAGCTGCAATAGCAAACAAAGTTCTAATAGTGTCCCATTTACCTGTAAGAGAAAGTGTCTTTGTATATTCAACACCCTATATTTGTGCATATCCCTTTGCTACAAGCCTTTCCTTCTGTTTATCAAGTGAACTGTCGACTTCCTACTTAGTTTTATAAACAACCAACAGGTTTGTTTCCAACATGACAATCCACCAGCCTCCAAGTTCCATTTTTTATGAGGAAATCATAATCCCATTGCATTGCATATTTCCACTCATCATAACTAGCAGCCCCTTCAAAATAAGTAAGCTCGTAATCAACAGAAAAAATGTATTCACAACCATGAGAATTGTTACCTAAAGAACTCCATATCTCAAAATCATTATATTTCATTGGGAACATTCTAATACAAATTGATTACTCTTCATTACTCTTTGTCCCAATTTATGTCCTTATTGTCTTAGTCCCTTCTATCCCTGCATAAATACGTTTATCATCAAATTTCTCTTCAGTAGCATAATTATTATCATGATTGAGAGAAACTTTTGAAGGAAAATCCACAAATTCATCTAAAATGGAAATCCCTCCTTCAGGATGTAGAAGAATATTATCGAATTTATAATAAAATTTTGTAGACACAAACTTCTCTAAATTATTAAGTTGCCTATTTATAGTGGACACATCTTTATTAGATTAAAAAAAACTACATCTCTTGACAAAATAAAATTTTTATTTTCTTCATCATATAATCTGTATGCTTTAGAGGTCATATAATATTCCCAAAATATACATTTTCTACTTCTTCCACTGAATTTATTTATTTGTTGTTTTGGAATCAAATCATAACATTGAGAATCAAAAACTCTAAAATTTTGAACAACATGAAGATGACTATGCCACATCTCATATGAAGTTTTATTGTTGATGACATAAGAAGGAACTTGATTTCTAATATAAGCTGCATAGAGCACTCCTTCTCCCAAAAAAACCAATTTTACATTTTTAAAAACATCATCCATCTAACCATATTAAGTAGTAGTATGTTCATTTATTCATAAGGTATTGTGGTTTATATATGATTCCATTTGCTTGCAAATAATTTTCTAAAACATTTGAAGCATATTGTAATCAGAAATCAGATAATCCACGATATCATTTGAAGTATATTCTCCACCATTATCAATTCTTATAGTGCCTATATTAAGTTAAGCTTCATTTGTAATTAAGAGATGAAATTTTTTAAACACATAAAAACTTGTGATTTTTATTTAATAAGATAGACCCAACATAACCTCAAATAATCATCAATAAATGTTTGTGTATATTTATTTCCATTAGGAGTTTCAATAGGCATAGGTCCACATAAATATTAATGTAGAAGACTTAATTTTCTTGAAGACCTTGAAGTAGAACTTTGAAAAGAGTCCTTTTGATGCTTCGTGAAGATACAAGAATTACAAGGACTAAATTTTCTTTAAATGGTTGGGATCCCCTTAATCCCTTGTTTTCTCATAATTCTAATGTTTTCATAATTAATATGACCACAATGAGCATGCCACAATAAGCTTGATGACATCGTATCATTTTGTTTGACCGAATGATTAGTATTTAATGCAATAGATGACATACCTTTCAAATTTAATAATTAGTCTTCTTCCATACCAGTCATTACAGTCTCATTGTAAGCTTCTCTTTGAATCTCCAATTTTCCACCAAATATGTGTATTCAATGTCCCTATTGTATGGTTTGTATCAAATATAATAAATTCCTTTAAAACTGTGGGATGCAAAGAACATCATTTAAAATATAATCCGCAAGTCCATGAATCTTTAATTGAATAGAACCAATCCTTGATGGTTTTATTTGAGACTTATTGGCAAAATACAATACCCGATCAATATTATCACTGAATTTTTCAAAAAAATCTCTTCTAAAGGTCATATGAGAAGTGGCACTTGTGTTTAAAATCCAACTGTCATGCCACGAAGAAAATGAGGAACTACATATATCTTCCATATTAAAATTATAGTGGGAAACAACATAATGTGCATTCTTAGAAGGCTTTCCTTTTTCCGGAATTGGTTTATCTTTCTTTTCAATCATTTGTTCTATTCTTTCATTCTTTCCTTTCCATATTAAACAACTTCAATAATAATTCAATTATCTCCAATTCTGATTGTGAATCATAAATCTCTTTCAATTTTTTTATTGCTTCATATGTCGTTTTACTATGAATAATGTATCTTCTTACTTCTTTTGATACTGAAGTGGAGATTAAAGCATAGGCATTTTAATACTTACTGCATTTTAATACTTACTCTCCCAAATCGTTAACTATTTATCCTAATCAGGTTGTTCAGGTGCATTACCTCCTTTTCCTTCACAAAATCCATCCCACAGATCATTAAAAATAAGTGTATTTTTAATTTTTTTGTACAACTCCTAGTAATTTTACTTTCCAAAAAGGACACCACCAACTAAAGAAACCAAAGAATTCATTTCTGCATCAAAAAAAAAAAATGTATAGAAATTTTTCTAAAAAAAATAACTTGTTTAATTTTATATAAATTTCCTTTAATCAGTATGTGTCACCTCTTATCTCAATAAAAATCATAATCAATCTGTAGACTGTCTATTCGAATTTACCCAGTCCTGAAATCAACAATCATCAAAGTCATTATAACAAACCAATATCGAGCAGGATGACAGTTTATCAAATCTAAAACAATTGTTCAATATGTAGGATACATTCAATCTGTGTTATATCAGAGAACTTTGGCACAAAAATCGAGGAAATATTACAAAATAATGGTATCATCGAACATGTAATACTGAGACAAAATCAATAGTTAATGCAACTCACAGTGGTCCCACATGTGCATGACTATCACACCCAACCAAAGGTATGAATAGGCTCTAACGGATCCAATAGTTATTGGTGGCATGAGGCTTACTTAACTTTAATAAGAAAGGTGGTCTCGGGAGGCAGTTTGACAAAAATTTTCAACACATCAATCAACGACTATGATCCAATATGGGGGCACTCTAGTGATTTTGAATACTACTAAAACACACTGCACGTCTTGGATTCTATCAACTTATGGTCTTACGCACTCCACCAAGTTACACTTCATCATGTCACAATCTGCTAGGTCGCACATCGAACTAGTAACAATGCAACTTCTGCATCAATGGAGTTCAAACAGGCACTATGACTTCAACGCTTTTAAAAATCTTGCACTGTGATACCACTCTTAAACGTGCTTGGAGAAATTCATAATAAAATGACAGCTACAATATTTTTTAATTAATTAGAAGGACATATTAATATAATCAAATTCAAAGGGACACAATTATGTCTCCTTAGCTATATGAGAAATGACTTTTCAATATCCTAACAATGATTATATACAAAACAAAAAAATATTATTCAATAAAAGTGATTTGTATATGTAAACTTGAGACTTTATGGTGCAACTTGCGAGTGTAATGTTTAAGGTTTTTAACCAATTATGTCAATTTTATTAACACATTAACATGCTTTAAAACTAAGTTTTGCATAAAATAAAAATGCAATCAATACCAGAACAATACACACAAGATAACAAATGATGAAGGAGTTCAAACCTTATGGGCTACATCTCTTGGTCCAACTTCCAATGTTGGGCCTCTTTCATTATGCTCAAAAAAATAAGTGTTTACATCGACTTACAGTGCTTAGAAGGTTAAAGCTATGTCTCCAATGGGTCTATAAAAATCAAAATCACCTAATTGGGCTCTTTCTCCACTCATGAAGGTCAAAACTGACTGAGTTATGCTCTATAGATGTTTTTCTTCTAACTGTGCTCCAATTCGCACCCACCTACAAACTGTGTTAAAATTTCCAACTTTTTAGGCCCCATGGAGCGACAAATTTGCCCCGCATCAACAACATTCCCGCCATATCAAGTGCAATTTTTCGGACTGTTAAACGCACTTGATTATCATGAACAGATAAAATTGTGCCAATTGGTGCACAAATCGTCGTCGGATGTGGGGCTTTTAGAACCTATTTCTCATCAATGGTTTAACTTTGGTTGAACTGTGGGTTGGTTTATCACATTGTGGTTTGGTTTGCTGGAAGCCTACCCTAGGAAAGTTCCACTCCCCATCTTCCATAAACCATAACACCAAATCATTAACTGAACTATTTCATGTGTTGCGCCTTTTCTCTATACTTTGGATTAACATATACGATATGTTTTGAGTGTATGGAATCACCATCCGTTTTATGGTTTTAAAACTTTGGTTAAATGTTAACTATATGGTTTCATATATGGTGTTGCGACTTTAATACATGGTATGTGGAATATATAATATATTTTTGGGGTTAGAGCTAACCCCAGACACTATTTTCCTCCACGTGGTGTAGTTGGGTGGACTGGAGTCTAGGGTTAACCTTGGTCCTAGCCCCCAACTCCGCAATAATGAAACTTTAAATACCACTTTTAAGGCATAGCGGTTAAGAAATAACACAGGTAGGCTGGTGGAGGGCTTGGTTGGTAGGCGATAGGTCTCATGTTCGATCTTTGTGGAGGCATGTCAGCCTCAAAAAAAAATTTGCATGCCCATTAGGAGGCCACGTGGCAGCCAGGGATTGGCCGTGTGGCTCCTCCTAACTAGTCCACCTAAAAATCACATGAACTAATAGAAACTCACAGAATATTGACTAATCACCACATGCCACTTTTCCTCATTCCATTTGATAATGGTCAGCACAATTTTCTTGCTCAATAAATTCCCAGTTAGCATCTGGACTGCTGACTAGGCATCCCTGCAAACTCATTTTCAAAATTTTAGTTGTTTGCTAAATTGATTAGAATGCAATATCAGGAGCATCTTGTAAAAATTTAAACAATATTGTGATGTATTACCAGACTCTCTCGATCTAACAATTAAATCCACTATTAAATACAGAATCCTCTACTTAATTCTTTGTGGAAATTAAATCGCCAATTGCAAGCACATGAAGAAAAATCAATCGCACATCACAAGATGTTTTTATCGGGAAAGCTTAAGCTAAAAACCCCAACTATCATATATTATGTATATCAATGGATCATGAAACAATATCATACAAATCTCTGCTCATAGAGCTCTCAATACAATCTACAATCGTCTCACACTGTCATACAAAAATTGGTCCACACATGCACCAATTTACTGGCTCCTGATAGCCTGCCTCCAGTGTGCAACCCATACTGGAAAAGATCCCTGAATGAATGCAATATTTCCTTCCTTGACTACACAATCCTCATTTGCATCTCCAATGTGTGTGTAGATTCATTGAATGCATTACTATAGTCGCAACTGATAGTCAACCAGACCCTTTCACCTATCTCTCCACTGGGTCTCCACTGGATCTGTCATGCAAGTAGTTAACAGTTGTATTTCTTTAGTTTCATGTGAGACACTGCTTGTGAATTAATTAATAATTAATTCATTGATCTCTCACTAGTGTATCATGAGTTACAACTAGCACAACTGAGTCTAACTGACTTAATTGAGTTAAATTAAATAACAACTCCCATAACTACCCTTCCAACTCTGTTACAACTCTTCCACAATCAGTTACAATGAAGTCCATTTTGCATGTCCCACCAACCAACCTTGGAATGTGTAATTCCTTCAGCTAACTAGTTTGCCACATCAGTTAACTGAAATCAAGTGTTTCAAGAGAATAAGTTATTATTTTTTTCTGATTATCATTAAGGGCTAATAATAATCGACATGCATTCTATTTTTAGATATGTGATCTATAAACAGACTTTGCCCATATCTCTAAAAATAGAAACTCATCTAAAGATAGAATTTTATCAACCATCTAGAATTAGTCTCCTGCTAATTTTAAAATATGCCCACCATTCTAAAAATAGACATACACCTAAAAATAGCCTGCAGGTCCCACCTAGTGAAGGTTCTTCATTTTCACTAGGATCATCATGTTGTTGAATCTCAACAGTCCCTCTCAAAAAGAAAAGGATTATCTTTCACCCTGATCCTGCCTCTATGGTAATCGAATTTTCTCCTGGTGAGCGCCTCCGTCAGAATATCTTCATCTTGATCTTTCGTAGGAATGTACTGAAGCAACATGATCTTCCACTGCACACAATATCTGATATGATGATACCAGATATCTATATGCTTATATATATCATGAAACACATGATTAATAGAGAGTTTAACGCAACTCTGATTATCACAATAAATCACTATAGGATCTAAATGAAAACCAAACAAACCAACTAGGATCTTCCTCATCCAGATAGCCTCACATGCAGCTTCAATTGCTGCCATGTATTCTGCTTCTGCTGAACTGAGTGCCACAGATCTCTGTTTCCTACTGTACCAAGAAACAACTGTAGATCCGATACTAAAAACCCCTCCTGATGTGATCTTTCTGTCTGTTGGGCTACCTACCCAATCTGCATCTGTGAAGCCATGCAACTTCACCTCATTCGTCTATCTATACCATAAGCCATACTCATATGTGCCCCTGAGATATCTCAGGACATGATTTCCCACCTTCCAAAAGAGCTTGGTAGGCTTAACCATAGTTTGACTAAGTTGGTTCACCACATAACATATGTTCGGTCTTGTATTAACTAGATACATGAGCGAACCCACCAACTGTCAATAAACAGTAGCATTCACTACCTCTGCCGATGTAGCATCCTATTTCCCCCAGTTTCCTGGAAGAGGAGTATCCATGGGTTTGCATACCTCCATGTGAAACTTACCAAATATCTCCTAAGCATACTTGCCTTGAGACACAAGAAGTTCACCATCTCACTGCCATATTTCCAATCCAAGGAAATAGTGAAGGGGCCCATATCATTCATCTCAAACTCCTTTGCAATGTCCTCCTTGCATGAGTGTATCAGCTGCTCATCATCAGTAAGTATTAAATCATCAACATAAACAACAATGATTAAAAGCTTACCCTCCACCACAATCTGGTATAGGTTTGCATCTTCCTCACTCTTGGTGAAGCCAAGTCCAGTGAAATAGTTGTCGATCCAAGTGTACCAAGCATAGGGTGCTTACTTTAGCCCATACAATGGTATTTTGAGTCTGCACACATGCTACTCGCTGCTGAAGATCTCAAATCCTTCAGGCTACTCAATGTACACCTCTTCCTTAATGATCCCATTAAGGAACGTAGTCGTCACATCCATTTGATGAATGTGCCAACCCATCTTCACTAAGAGAGAAAGGATGGTCCTTATGGAAGAATATCGTTCGACAAGTGAAAATGTTTCTTCATAATCAATCCCCTCAATTTGTAACAATCCCCGTGCCACAAATCTTGCCTTATACTTCTCAACACTCCCATCAACAGCTTGCTTTACCTTGTAGATCCATCTTGAACCTACCACTGATTTATCAACTAGCCTTGGAACAATTTCCCAAGCATTGTTTCTGATAATGGAGTCATAATCCTCCACCATTGCATCTACCCATGTGGGTTCCTACAATGCTTCCTGAAAGGAAGATGGCTCTGTCACAATACATTTGCTCATGAGAGCCATGTATCTAGTGAAATGGTTAGGAGACTGTCTCTGTCTGTGCTATGAAGTAGGGACTCCTACATTCTATGTTACATCAAGCTTCAGCCTCTCAGCTTCTACGGTACGCCTTCATCCAGTTCTGATGTTTGGCTCTGCGTGGGTGGACTCCTCCACTCCATGAATCTCCTATTGTGGTTGATCCACATCTAGAGGCTCATCTTTGGGAACACGTAGTTTCTCCTCTGCATGCAAGTGTAGCTTCCTCTCAAGTGAAAACTTCATGGCTTTCTCCTCATTGAATTTTATATCTCGTTGCACCACAGTGATTCGACTCTTTGGAAAATACACATGATAATTATGGGGTGTTTATGTGTACCCCACAAATATCCCAACTTCAACAGTTGACTCTAGCTTCTTTCTGGCATTCTTGGTCATATGAACATAAAAAGATGAGCCAAAAATATTTAAATGAGAAACATCCAGCTTCTTACGAGTAAAAGTTGCTTCAGGTGTACTCATGCCAAGTACTCTATGAGGACAACGGTTTGCACATAAACCGCAGTGTTGCATGCTTCCGCCCACAAGTGCATTGGTAGGCCCTCATCATGCAGCATAGCTCATGCAGCACGCACGATCATTCTTTTCTTCCTCTCTGCGACCCCATTCTGTTGTGGGTTATGAAGCGCTATGAGTTCTCTCTGAATTCCTTCTTTTCTAAAGAAGTCTTTGAATTCGTTCGCGATATATTCACCACCATTATCGCTCTGCAGAGCCTTCACTTACCTCCCCGACTCTTTCTCCACCAATGCTTTGAACTCACAGAACTTTGAGAATGTTTGATCCGTCTTCTGCATGAAGAATATCCAGCATCTATGAGAATAGTCATCAACAAAAATAAGATAATACATGTGCTTTGTTGTAGAAGCAGCCGAGAATGGTCCACACACGTCTGTGTGAACTCTCTTCAGGATCATCGAAGCACGGTTCTCCTTTTCATGAAAGGTGGTCTTCACAAACTTACCCATAGTACATCCCTTGCACTGATCTAACTCCGCAAGTGTACCCTTGGGAAGTCCAGTAGAAATATGCTACAAAATCTTTAGGGTGCTATGGTGAAGATGGCCCAATCGCCTGTGCCATAATTCGCCTTCATCCCAGCTCACCACTTCTTCTGCTTTGCCCACCATTACAGCGTAGCCATCTACCTCCAGATTGTAGATTTTCTTTACTCGAATCCCTATCTTCTTGTCTTGACCCATTGTTTTATGTCGCAGGAAAGCTTTTCTATCGCTGAAAGCAACGTCATAACCTGTGTCCTCCAACATCCCGACTGAGAAAAAGTTCCTCTTTAGACATGGAACATTCATGGCATCTTTCAACAAAAATGGTTTACCTGACTTCCTTTCAAAGGTAATGGTACCAATGTCGGTCGCATTGTATCATCCATCATCGCCCATCTCTATATGCATTTGGAGATCTTTCTCCTCCAAGTCGCTAAAAGGCTCCTTATCTCTTGTCATGTGGAAGGAAGCACCAATATCAAGATACCACACTGATTCCATTGCGCTTGAAACCAAGCATGCGATCAAAGAGAAATCAAGTTCAAATTGTGAGGCAAGGGCCTAACCAGCTGCAGCTCCAACAACCTTCTTGTTCTTCTTTTTCTGTGGGCAGTTAGTGGCGAGATGCCCATGTTCGTGACAGTGAAAAAAATTCACCTTGGACAAATCCAACTTCTTGCCTTTAGCCTCGAATTTTGAGTCAAATTTATTCCCCTTCCCTTTCCTTACTTTGGCAGCCAAAGCACAATCCTCTTCATCATCATGCTTTGATGAAGAGCCATCCCTGGTGTTTCGCCTTATCTCCTCCTGCACTAGATCCGACCAAAGTAGTTCCCAATTTGACAGTTTCTCTCGTTCGTTGACAGAGTCTTCATAACTGTGCAAAATCTTTAGAAGACCCAAGAGAGCTAAGCTCACCAAGTCATCATCAGCAATCGTAATTACCATACTCCCCAGTTCATCCCGACATTGGACAAACTTCGTGAGATACTTTGGAATACTATGGCTCTTCTTCATTTTGTTTTTTATGAGTTTATCTTTCAGCGCCAACTTCCTATGGTCGTTGTTGCTTTGGAAAATATATGTCAAAGCCTTCCACATTGCAAATGGAGTGGCTTTCCCATGAAGGCTTGACACAATATGGTCTTTCACACCTTCCAACAGAATCCTTCTCATGATGAAAATTAGAACCCACTATAAGCAGGCTCCCCTTTCTTTTTACAAAATGAACCTGCAAACTCAAAACAGTATCAAACTGCAGATTCATAAACCCGATACTTCGATCCTTGGACCTATGGGTTATCGGACCACTCTGCTCCAACTGCACCACTTCCATGCTTACACATGTATCAGAAGTACATAAAACCATAAAAAAAACGTTTTAATAATCTTAAGCCGACCAACGCTAGTTCACCTCTTATTCGCTTTAAAACCCAATGTTTCAATCTTCGGAAATGCAATATTAAGTTACGTCCTTATAACAATGAACTCTTTCTCGATTCATTCAACAGTCCTCAATCAATATTTTAAACCTTTGTCAATGTAATTCCGAACCCTAACCATCAATAAACTCCAATGAAATACCATTGAAACCCTCAGAATCAATGTTCCGACTTCAACTCTTTTAATAAAAATCAGTTGAAGGAACAACGAACCATACCTTCGTTAATCTCCGTGCAAGTCACGATGCGAATACCATCGGATCTATCACAGATCTAATCGAGTGGCAATCGCGTAAATTTTCAACCTGGACTTTAGCACATAAAGGTAATGCATTATTAGTGGTTTTATGAACATGGCATGTCAAGATATAGCAAGATCGCATTTCAAATGGTAAAAACCATCTTCATGCCAAACACCATGTGAAACCAGTGGTTTCGTTTTGCAAAACTGCTCAATCTCCAAATGGAAATGAGAATGCATTCAACGCAGGATATTCAAGTCTTACTCGTTCCTTCAGAACCTCATCTGCTCCATTTTTAATACTGTGAGATCGATTTCCATTTGATATGAATCCAAACAAACAGAGTTCGTTGCAAAATTTAAGTTCCGACTGTGTTGAAGTCGGATTCCACCAGACCTCAGATTAATATCAAAACCTCTTGGAAGTTCTATGAGTGCTATTGACATTTGACATTTGACATGTTAACAAAACTCGTGAGGTTAAATCGAACCAAAAGGAAAATGAACCATAATTACGTCCACTCTAAACATTATATTTCCATCGATCCTGTAAGGATCGATGGTCAATAAATCACTGAAATCACGCCATGAACTCATAAGGTTAAATCAATAATAAACCACACTAAACACATAGAAAATCTATATAGCAATTTACTTCAATTATAAACAAAATCATTTACAAACTAAGGCATTTCAACCTTAGACAGAAATCCTCACGCTATTACATTGTGTTCACTCTCCTCTACGCATTACAAACACTCTGTTATATAGGAGTTACAAAGATAATGAATTGGTTGAGATCCACAAATCTCTCTCGAACCGCTCAACAAACTCTTAGTCTTCTACTCGCACACATGGAAAATCATTAAATCTTAATCGGTTACAGCTAAATTTAGAATCGGTTTTAACAAATTTTGCCCCAATTTGCATGACTATTCGCGTACCTACCTTTCCAGCTTCAGATTCTGACTTGAGTTCAAGTTTGTTTGGATGCCCCTGGATCAGACTCCCGAGGCACAAAAATTTTTATGACCTCTTGGTCATATGTCTTCTACATCTGTTAGCAATTCTATCCACATTAATGTGGAACTGCTCTTTGTGATCTTCCCGTAACAACATGCTTGAACAATTCTACCCACATCCTCTGTGGAATTGTCCTCTATGAGCTACAATGAAACCTCTGCAATAGGAAGTCCTCCCTGTTACTACATACCTCACCAAGCTTTTCTCCTAAGCTTAGTCTTTTGGCATCTCTCTGGTTCACTCTTGTGGAACCATTTGAGCACTCCTGCTCTAGGTTGCCGCAATCTTCTCACCTTCCTCTGATGCTACCTTCACAAAATATAAAAATCACAAGCTTTACAAATTTTCACAAAACTGTACCTCTTCCTTCTTTATCTGCAAACTCCTTCTTCTCGCAAGAAATCCTTTCCCCCCTCTGATACCACTTGATGAGAAGTAGAACCCACTATAAGCAGGTTCCCCTTTCTTTTTACAAAATGAACCTACAAACTCAAAATTGTATCAAACTGCAGATTCATAAACCTGATACTTCGATCTTGGGACCTATGGGTTATCGGCCCACTCTACTCCCACTACGCCACTTCCATGCTTAGACATGTATCAAAAGTACATAAAACCATAAAAACAACGTTTTAATAGTCTTAAGTCGACCAACGCTAGTTCACCTCTTATTCGCTTTAAAACCCAATGTTTCAATCTTCGACAATGCAATATTAAATTACGTCCTTATAACAATGAACCCTTTTGCTATTCATTCAACAGTCCTCAATCAATATTTTAAACCTTTGTCAATGTAATTTCGAACCCTAACCATTAATAAACTCTATTGAAATACCATTGAAACCCTCGGAATCAATGTTCCGACTTCAACTCTTTTAATAAAACTCAGTTGAATGAACAACGAACCATACCTCCGTTAATCTCCATGCAAGTCACGATGCGAATACCATCAGATCTATCACAGATCTGATCGAGTGGAAATCACATAAATTTCCAACCTGGACTTTAGCATGCAAAGGTAATGTGTTATTAGTGGTTTTATGAACATGACATGTCAAGATCTAACAGGATTGCATTGCAAATGGTAAAAATCATCTTCAAGCCAAACACCACGCGAAACCAGTGGTTTCGTTTTGCAAAACTGCTCAATCTCTAGATGGAAATTAGAACGCATTCAACGCTAGATATTCAAGTCTTACTCGTTCCTTCAGAACCTCTTCTGCTCCATTTTTAATACTGTGGATCGATTTCCATCTAATATCAATCCAAAAAAATAGAGTTTGTTGTAAAATTTAAGTTCCGACTGTGTTGAAGTCAGATTCCACTAGACCTCAGATTAATATCAAAACCTCTTGGAATTTATACGAGTGCTATTGACATTTGAGATGTTAACAGAACCCGTGAGGTTAAATCGAACCAAAGGGAAAATGAACCATAATTACGTACACTCTAAACATTAGATTTCCATCGATCCAGCAAGGATCGATGGTCAATAAATCACTGAAATCACGCCATGAACTCATAAGGTTAAATAAATAATAAACCACACTAAACACACAGAAAATCTATATAGAAATCCTTCAATTATAAACAAAATCATTTACAAACTAAGGCATTTCAGCCTTAGACAGAAATCCTCACGCTATTACATTGTGTTCGCTCTCCTCTACACATTACAGACTCTCCGTTATATAGGAGTTACAAAGACCATGAATCGGTTGAGATCCACAAATATCTCTCGAACCACTCAACAAACTCTTAGTCTTCTACTCATACACATGGCAGATCATTAAATCTTAATCGGTTACAGCTAAATTTAGAATCGGTTTTAACAAATTTTGCCCCAATTTGCATGACTATTTGCATACCCGCCTTTCCAGCTTCAGATTCCGACTTGAGTTCAATTCTGTTTGGATGCCCCTGCATCATCTCGTCTTTGCTACTTTCTTTTTCCAGGTGTCAAGTAATGCAACATTCATCGAAGTGGGCTTAGGAATATCACTATCGATGAATTCCTTCAAGCCATTATCTTCAAGCACCACCTTCGTCATATCCTTCCATGAAATGTAGTTCAAGCTGCCCTCGAGTGCATACTCCAACCAGAAACCATTGAAATATGTTTCGATGTTTACTCAACTATCGCACCAAGAAATTATTGTAGCAAATTTGAATTGTTCCACCAACAAAACTCAACACTACTTCAATATTGCAATATTCTCTGCTCCGATACCATGTAGAGATTTAAATAATACTGTGATGTATTACTGGACTCTCCTGATCTAACAATTAAATCCACTGTTAAATACAGAATCCTTCTACTAAATTCTTTGCAGAAAATAAATCGCCAATTGCAAACACATGAAGAAAAATCAATCGCACATAACAAGATGTTTTTACCGGGAAAGTTTAAAGCTAAAAACCCCAACTATCGTATATTATGTATATCAATGGATCATGAAACAATCTCACACAAAGCTATGCTCATATAGCTCTCAGTACAATATACAATCCTCTCACACTGTCATACAAAAATTGGTCCACACATGCACCAATTTACTGCCTACTGACAGCCTGCCTCCACTGCATAATCCTTGCCAAAGAAGATCCCTGAATGAATGCAATCTTGCATTCCTTGACTGCACAATCCATATTGGCATCTCCAATCTAGTCACAACTAATAGTCAACCAGACCCTTTCACCTATCTCTCCACTGGGTCTCCACTGGATCTTACATGCAAGTAGTTAACAGTTGTATTTCCTTAGTTGCATGTGAGACACTGCTTGTGAATTAATTAAATAATTAATTCACTGATCTCTCACTAGTGTATCATGAGTTACAACTAGCACAACTGAGTCTAACTCACTTAATTGATTTAAACTAAATAAAAACTCCCATAACTACTCTTCCAACTCTGTTAGAACTCTGCCACAATCAGTTACAATGAAGTCCATTGTGCAAGTCCCACCAACCAACCTTGGAATGCATAATTCCTTCAGTTAACTAGTTTTCCACATCAGTTAATTGAAATCAAGTTCTTGAAGAGAATAAGTTATTATTTATTGTCTGATTATCATTAAGGGTTAACAATAATCAACGTGCATTCTATTTTATGTGATCTATAAATAGACTTCACCCATATCTCTAAAAATAGAAACTCATCTAAAGATAGAATTTGCTCAACCATCTAGAATTAGTCTCCTGCTAATTTTAGAATATGCTCACCATTCTAAAAATAGCATGTGGGCCCCACCTTGTGAAGGTGCTTAATTTTCACTAGGATCATCATCTTGTTGAATCTCAACACATAAAATGTCGATTTCGAGTGAAACGAATTGCGTTCGATTCAAAGCGACAAGTTTTCGCTTTGGCATTGAGTTAGAGCCAATTTCGATTAGTTTAAATTTTGAGCGTTTTCTTGATCCCTTAGATAAAAAAGACACCTTAATAAAAACATAATAAGAACACTTGACATAATTATCCCTCAAAATTTTTTATTAAAAATTTATTTAAAAAAATACTTTTCACTCTTATTTTTAAGATATTATTTTACACTTCTTATTTGATAATACTAAAATAATTTTCTAATGCATTTTATGTAATTATTTTCTTAAATGAAAAAAAAAAAACCATCCTTTCACTCTTAATTTTCCCATTAATTATTTTTATAATTTTATAAACCCACCATATTTTTATTTTTCACAATTTTTTTATAATTTTTTATTTTTATTCATATTATATTTAATAGTAGTAATATGTTTTTCGTTATACACTTTTATATAATATAATTTCTGAGAAAAACCATTCTCTTCACTGTTGTTTTTCTTATTTTTTCTATTTATATTTTATAAACATACCATAATTTATAAATAAAGAGATATTTCTTGCTTATATACTGTAAGCTTTACAACTCTGGACAACTACATATATCAAATAAAACTTTTTCACTTTTTCCTTGCACATTTATTTCTTTCTTACTACCGTGTTTTACACAGTGCACTTCAATAAATATTTACAATTCAGATGCACCGACAGGAATATTTCTTTTTGATACTATCTCAAGTGTCAGGCTAGTGCACACTATTTATGAAAATTCCACATTTACCATATTTTGAATGAGGACACATTTCACATCTTCATATTATGATTAACCCAACTCTAAACTCACATATTTTATTTATTTTTTATTTTTTAACATTTGAACATGAAATAGTGAGAATAAGGAATCATGAGCGGAATCTATGAAATTTAAGAATTTGGAGTGAGTTATTATCTTTTGAATCTCATATTCCTGTCTGCCATTGTCTTTTGAAGCTCATATTCCTGTCTGCCATTTCTTTTTCTTTTTCGGCGAAGTGGAAGAAGGGCAGTTGTGCTTAAGAATGACAGTTGAGGACTTGAGACGCCATATGAAACACAAGAGTCAACACCGTATAAATTTCAAGATCTTCGGTGTTCAAAAAAAAGAATACGGACATCAATTGACATATCATTAACACTGAAGCTATAGAACTGGTTAACGTGGCAACACATTGTTCGCACATTTGGTCGTCCTTCACTATGTGTTTGCTTCGTGCGGATAAGTACGCAAGCTTTGGTAATTGCATTTGGATTCTCTGACCAGATCACGAGCCCCACGTTGTTTCATTCTTGGAAAAATTGCTATTAGGCAGTTGTCCGCCTGTGTTTATATATGTTGTTATGCAAGGGTAAAACCACTAAGAAGAAGTGGTCGCTGAAACGCTGCTGGTTCAGGGTTTGCTGGCTCGATCAACTAATACATCATGGGTAGATCTCCTAGTTTTTGGAGCTCTTCAAAGCAGGAGGACAGTCTCATTCGCGCGGCGTGGACTGCTAGCGAGGACAAGATTTTGAGTGAATACATTCAAACTCACGGAGTTGATCGATGGAGATATGTTCCCAGTAAAGCAGGCATGTCATCTTTATCTCTATCGAATGACTGAATAATTCATAGTACTAGATTGATCAGTAAAAGTGGTCTGAATAACTACAAACAATATGCAACACTGAAATATGATGAATTTCTTTTCACTGATCCATCACATAAATAGTTTTAGTGTCGATGTTTTGAGTCATGGTTCACTTTAGTGGGCACTGAAATGACTTATGTGATGAAGTAATGAAACAGATTCCAAAATTCAGCACTAAAGCTAATGAAAAAAAACTACTACTCATCAATCTGCAGGATTATAGAAAACATTTGTTAAACATTCCCAATAGAATTTCTTTTAATTAGAAGCTTCCACTATAGTATATTGAGCTTCAGCTGAAGATATTTGTTTTGCAGGTCTCAAGCGATGTGCAAAAAGTTGTAGATTGCGTTGGTTGAACTATCTTCGTCCAGATATTAAGCGCGGAAATATTTCTCCCGAGGAAGAGGAGCTCATCATCAGATTATATCGTCTTCTTGGCAATCGGTATGCGAGTTACAATATTTTACAGCATGACAATGTAATGCTGATTGGATGCATAACTGTATAGCCAAAATTTTTACAATGGATTTATGTTCTTCACTCTCTTTGTCTGCCAGTACTATACTATGTAAGTAATGATTGTCATATTCTGTGTTTTTAAATCACAATATTCTCATCTGACGCCTAATCCTAATTGCAGATTGATATGGTAGAGTTTCAAAATATTCATAAGTTCAACATTAAGGTACTACTTGATACCTAAGATGATACGTTAAAAAGTGGATTACCATTAATATTACATTGTAATGTGCAGATGGGCTTTGATAGCAAGGAGACTTCCTGGTCGAACAGACAATGAAATAAAAAATTACTGGAACACCCACTTGAGCAAGAGGATCCAAAAGCGTGAATTCGAATACAAATTTCAGAATAAGTTCAAGGGAATGGTTGTGCCTCCTTACTCTGATTATGTTAAGGGCGGAGTTGTAGATAGTGATATTAATAATGCTGCTCAAGATACACCCGTAAAAGCAACAGGAGATAGATCTTGGAGATGGGCAGTAGCAAAATTAGACAATCTTGATAATCATGATAATGTGGCGGATACCCATGAAGGTATCAATCAAGAAGGCGGCTTCAAAGCACCAGATGATAATGTTGTGGAAATAGATGGCTCCAAATCATGGCGCCAATTACTGTTGGAGGATTGTATGGGAGAATATCAGTACGATCTATTGCAACCAAACAGCATGTTAAGCACTACCTGTGGAACGGATTATCATCACCAATTTTCATCTCTTTCCCTCAGTCGAGATATACTATCGCAGAAAAATGATCATCCTCCTTGTAATATCTTTGACCAGGGGTTTTCGCACTCGAAGGATTTTATTTCCCCATATTTTGATGGTGGAAATTAATTCCAAGTGCAATCTGAAACAGTTAGACAGAAATATGATTTCTATGGATATTTCATAAGTAGGGATGTCTCAAACTCGTGTTTTATTTTTGCACTTCATTGTACATTAAATTTTCTGAGTTAATGTTTCAGTGAACTTTGTTTTTTCAAATGGGATCACGTTATTTCCCACCGCTTATTGCATTTAAAAGGTTGATAAGATTAAAAGATATTAGATTATAAATCTTCCACGAAATCACATGAGAATTTTAGGACCGACGCATTTCGAACTACCAACTGTAGTTGATCCTGATGATGAACTACAGTTGGTAGTTCCAAACGCGTAGGTTGATAAGATTAAAAGATATTAGATTATAAATCTTCCACGAAATCACATGAGAATTTTAGGACCGACGCATTTCGAACTACCAACTGTAGTTGATCCTGATGATGAACTACTGTTGGTAGTTCCAAACGCGTCAGTCCTAAAATTCTCATGTGATTTCCCGAAAGATTTATAATCTAATATGTTATGGATCAAAGAAGCTCGTACTCTCAAAGATTAAAAGATTTTTATTATTTTAATGTTTTAAGTCAAATATGTTTTTCAACATATATATGTAATATACAACAATGGTTTTAATGTTAGAGAAATAGAGAAAGATAGAGAATTAGAGACAGAGGCAAGAAAGAAGACAGAGAACAGAAAACAGAGGAAATCAAAATCGTTGTGTTTTGTAGCAGTGCATTTCCGAGAGTGTTTCAGCAACAGTGTGTGTGTTTCAGCAACACATTGTTTGGAGTTTCACCAACTGACTGTGTGTTGCGGAAACACAAATTTGTGTAAAAGCAGAAATTGAAAAACAGAGTAAGGAGCATTTTGTTTATCCCAAAATTGTAGTTCTGATAAAATTTTGTATTTTGTAATAGTCATTTTTATGGTTGATAAAATAGAGCTTTACTCCATCTCTTTGTCCACATCTCTATTATTAAATCTTTGTGTTTAGTTAGGAACTTTGCTTCCTCTGTTTTGTTCAAAATATTCAGAAATTTCCATCATTGATAACTGCTTATATTTGGATGAGCCGTCCTTCGTTCTTCCAAAGAACATGTTAGCCGGTGATGGCAGCATTAAGTAGTCTCATGAGACTGATCTTTGGTTTATTAAAAGACATAATGGCCATTTAGTCGCTATAAATTAGTAATCAGTTCCAATTAATTATCGTTATAGTGTTATAACATCTTATAATATAATTTTATTAGAAATTTTTTTTTAATATATAAGATTAGGGGGAACAATTTTTTTTATTTTTTCTGGTTTAAAACGATTTTTTGTTTATATATATATAGATTTATTATTTCGGAAAAACCTATGAAATATTCAAAGGGTAAAAAACTTGGAATTCTCAATTTTGTGATTTCAACTCTGGAAAAGACTAAGTTGTCACTCTCATGTAGATCATGTGGTAAAGACACTGTATATTGGCTTCCTCTCCACCAATATTAGAAACGATTTATCTTGATTATTCCCATCAAAATAAATATTGTAAGTGAAAGAAGTTATTACCATATTAGTACAATGAAGATATAAACCCCATTTAACCAGCACAATACGGTGAACAAGCGAATTTATACGATTACTAGAAATGCGTGTAAAACGTGCATATCGGAATTCATCCCACGGGTCTGCTCAATCTTTTATGGGTTCACAGAATCTACAGGGTATTTATAAATGAGTTGTTTTTAATGTTATTTTTTAAAATTTTGTGTGTTGAAATTTGGTGGAAAAATTTAAGGTGAAATTTTGATTTGTATTATTTAAATTGGTTTTTTCATTGTATATATAGATTGAGTACTTTGAAAAATCTTTGAGACATTTTGATTGTGCAAGATTACTCATCAAACTTGTGATTTCACTAATTTCTTCAAGATATAAAAAAAAATCATCTAAAAAATTCACCAACAAAATTTCCAAAAAATCACATTATAATAAAATTTGGTATAATTTTTTAAAAACCAAATTATAAAAATCAAATTTCAAAATCTTAAATACCTCAAAAATTCTTGATTATAGTGAATCCATTTCCCACTTTAACATCGCCCTCCTCATTAAGTCCTTTTGGCGTGCCATCAGCGGATCGGGTATATGGTCTGAGATTATAAAGTGCAAATATTTAGTTGGAGATACTCTATATTCTCTTCTCTGTCATGATTTTTAGATTCCTGCATCCTTTTCTGTTATTTGGGGCAGCTTCAAGAAGGTCCTAGGACACACAGCTGACAGATTAACTTGGCTATTTAAGGATGGAAGCCGCATTCCTTTGGGAAACATTAATATGCAAGGCTTTGCCTGTCAATCTAAATTATCTGTCTGTCTCTCTCATAGATTGGCTCACAGGGGCATTATATATCTATCTCAAGCTATTTATTTATGGTCCTTTGGAGCCCCGGTATTTAAAAATGCTTCCCAAATGGGCCTAGTTGGCGAAGACGTTGTTGAATGGGCGCAGATTCTATGTTCATTACAGGCTACTAGTCTTTGTTATGCGACGGGGGGCGACAGTATCATATGGGACGGCCCGATCGTGGATGGCCACCCCATCGTGAGTGATATTTATAATAGGATCAACACTCAGTCCTATTCTGAAGCGATCAACAGTACTTTTGCTCCTTACTGGAAGAGACACCTGCCTACAAAAATCATCTTGTTCGGGTGGCTTACATGGACAGATAGAATCCTCACGTGGAATAATCTGCTAAAGCAGGGCTTTTCGGGACCCGGTCGTTGCTCTCTCTGTGGACGATCTGAGGAGTCGAGCACGCATCTCTTCTTTCTATGCCCTCTGGTCCTTCAGGTATGGAAATGCTTCTCAAAACATTTCATTGATCCTATGTGGGCTCCTTCTGATTTCATTACTGTCGTTGGAGAATGGGGTTCTATGAAGCACAAATATCGTTCGCTGCCATTCTACTTAATTTGGGAAGTTTGGAAAGCTAGGAACCGGCTCATTTTTTATGGTGATCCTTTCAATATTCCCAACATTTTTTGTGCTATTGTGAGATGGATCGATGACATACCAATCAAACAGAATACTATTACAGATCGATCTCACAGGATCAGGCCACATGACATTTTCCTCCCTACTGTATTCTTTGATGGGGCTTGCAAAGATGGAATCATGGGATGTGGTGCTTGGATAAAAATTTCTGGAAGCGAAAGGATGCACATGCATTGGAATGGTGGCCCAGGCTCCAACAACAAAGCTGAGCTGATGGCATTGTGGGGTGGGCTTTATGCTGCTATCAATATGGAATTACCTGAGATCCATATATATGGTGACTCTACCATGATCATCGGATGTATTTTGGGAAGAATTCACATACAGACCCCTAATCTACAGGGGTGGATCACTAGAGTTCGACGTCTTTGGTTGTGGCTTGGCTCCCCATCTATATCCCACATATTCAGAGATCTGAACATGCGGGATGATGGTCTGTCCAAATTGGGATTAAATGGTGAATATGGCATCATGCAGGTCGTTCATTTCAAGGATGGCGATAAAGCATGGGAGTTCACCATTCCTATACCCTAGCAACTCTACATATCATTTTATCTACCGGTTTTATGTTTACACGTTTAAATATTTTTGTTTTTTGCTAAAATTTCTGATACTGGCTGCCACATTTTTTATGATATTTTGTACTGCCAAGCGAGCCTGTTATTGACAACTCTTCAAGCGAGCCTGATTACATTCAGATGCTACACTTTTATGGGTCCATATGCTCACTCTTATTCTGCCATGATGATTGGTACTCTGCCTCAGGAAGCCTATTGTTCTGCTGGAAGGACATTTTATCAATTGTCTTCTTTATCAACTAACTACTGGTCATGCATGCCTGCTCATGCACTCCTGCTCGATCTCAATCTTTTTTCAACATCTGCTTTTTTACCTCCTAGCGGAGCTGTCTCATGGGCCTGGTCTTCATCACTCCTTTTTATATGTCAAGTGAGCCGGATATATTGACTAATGCAATCAAGCGAGCCTGTCCAATTTTTTATCTTCTTTTGTCAAGCGTGGCGGTTCAATGCAATATATCAGATAAGACAGAATTTTTTACAGTCAAGCCGGCTATCGTTTTGGTTGGTTCCATAGTCATCATCAATACTGCAACTTTTGGAGTAGTCATGGGTTCACACTTGGTTATTACAAGCGAGCCAGATCAAAAGATAGACATCTGAATGTCATAATTTTGCATCAGGGGAGCCGGTTTCCTATATTCTGATTTCTTGTTGTTCCTTAATAACAACATAGTTTCTATCACATAAGATGCGATAGCTTTTAGCTTTCTACAGGGCCAACTTTAGACACATCAAGCGAGCCTGTTTTTGTCTATGATGATTATGTTATTTCTTAAATCCTAATGAGTTCAGTAACGAATGGCAACATTTCCCCTTTTTAAGGGTTGATTTGTTGGGTTTTTCTTTATATGGACTCGCAATCTGTTTGGGATGTTATGCGCCCATATTTGTTTGATCCCCATATACTGTTCTCACTTTGACTCCTTCTTCCTTAGAAGTTGTCACTTTGGAAACTGTTTCAGATCGGGTTTTCTTATCACCACATGATGGGAATGTAATGTTTTTTTATATGCACTGTTAATATAAACAACGTTTTTTTCTTTCTGAAAAAAAAGAATCCATTTCCACACTTCAAATTTCTTTTTACTAAATTCCCAAAAAAAACTATGATTCACTTCACGTTAATTTCTAGCAACACCCAATTTATATACAATATCGACAAATATCATTTGATTTGGTGACTTTATTGCCACATTTTAATGCGCATAGTCTAAAAAGGTCGCATTTTCACTCAGAATCCGGCAATGATTTTCAAAAAATCTATCAAAAATTTGCCCAGAATCTTGTTTACAGTTGTTAAAATTTTATATTTTAAGTGCCTTATGGGTTTTTGATAGTGCTGAATCCATTTCCAGCATCAAAAATGGATTCTAAACACTCCAAGCACCTGCATTTTCGAGTTTTAATTGACCGAATTCCGGCCATTTTCTGCAGTCCGAGCTATTTCACGGCCTCGGTAGACAACTTCATTTTAACGTACCAGTTTTCTATAACATGTTTTTCCAACTTTTTTAACTGACAAAATGATGTACCATCATGATTGGAATGTCACGGGTTCCCAATCATGGCAAAATTGAGTTCAAACATTGGATTTGGATAATTAAAAAAGTCATTTTTCACAATAGTCATAACAATTAATTTTAAAAAATTATTGGTGTAGTTAATAAAAAGAAATTATGTTTTTATACGAAAATAACTGATTAGATAATTTGAAAAATATTATATTATAAATTATTTTGTTTTTTATAATAGTAAATTGTAAATGATGAAAAACATTTTTATTATATTTATATTCAATTTCAATTTCAAATTATTTTAACGTGGTTAACCATCTTCTTAATTTATCCAAAATATTTAAAATAATTTCTCTAAATCATATATATATATATATATATATATATATATATATATATATATATATATATATATATAAAAGATGAATACTTTTAAACTTTAAAAATATAACTTTTAAATATTCTCATAGTTGATATTCATCCCATTCATTTCTAAATCACTAAATGCAAGGCCAATAAAATTTGACCCATTGCAAACTTATGGTTTGTTTACCCTAAGGTAATTCAACTAACTCCCAATATTATTATTATTATTATTATTATTATTTAATTTTTTCTTTTAGAAATGGTTCATGTTCCTCTTCCATGGCTTCCCTCCATTCATTATATTTACTTGCTTCTTTCTAACTAGAGGGTTCAACAACACTTAACATGCTAGTTATAAAAGAATTCTCTCAACAAGCAGTTGTGTTTTCCTACATGATCTCCAGAGTGTTGGATTTAGATCCAACATGTTCTGATCATGTCTTGATGGAATTGGTTCAATGATTTCATCTGAAACATCTACTTCTTTCTATTGATGTTGCTCCTGCTGCTAATGGCTTTCTTCTGATTCACCATTCCCTTCTTCCACCAATAATGGAATGTCCCAATCATCATTGTTGTTTACATTGTTTACATCATGCACCTGTTCATGAAATACTACATCTCTAATTGCAAAAACTTTGTGAGTAGAGTGATCAAATCATTTGTAAGATTTAAATTCAGTACAATACCCAAAAAAGGTACACTTGATGGCCTCTGCATCAAGTTTCTTTTTGTCTTCCTTTGATACATGGGAAAATTCTTTGGAACCAAACACTCTCAAATGTTTAATTGAAGGTTTAAAACCTAATAAGGCTTCAAAAGGTGTTTTAGATTGCAAACTTCTTGTAGGATTTTTGTTTTTCAAATAAACAACAGTATTTATAGCTTCAACCCAAAATCCATTAGAAAGATTCTTACCTTTCAGCATACTACGAGCACACCCCATGAGGGTTCTATTTCTCCTTGATGCCAACCCATTCTGCTGATGAGTGTGGGGTATTGTATACTGTTGCAGTATTTCATGGTATTTACAATATTTACTGAGATCAGCCTTCCTATACTCTCCCCCTTGATCTGAGCGGAGAATCTAGATTTATTTTCCTGTCTGCTTCTGAATTGCTTCAAGTACTAAAAAACATGACTCTTTTTGCTCATAAAATATACCCACATAAATCTATTATAATCATCGACAAACAAGAAGTAATATGCACCTCCCAAAGATCTTGACTACATTAGCCCACATTAATCAGTGTGGAATAACTCAAGTATATCTCTTTGTTTTCTATTAACATTAACAAGAAACTCATCTATGTGCATCTTCCCAAGAGCACACAATTCATAATAAACATGACATAGTGCTTTAAATCAGGAATACCAGTAACCATTCCTTTCTTCCGAAGTAACTTCAAATCTTTGAAATTTATATGACCAAATCTCTGATGCCATAGATATTTCACAAACATACCTGGCAATGTCAAGGCTTGATGTGGCGCAGTTCTGATGTCCATCTTGTAAAGGTCGCCCACAGAAATCCCTGTTGCAATGGTCTTCATAGAATCCAACAAATCTTTAACAACACAATATTATTTATAAAATTATACCCTAAGGTTCTGATCTATTATCATAGAAACAAAAATCATATTCTTATTAATTTCGGTTACATACATCACATTCTGAATGTGCCTAATACTACCATCAGGCAAAGTTACTAGAACATTACCATGTTCTTTGATTGGGTACCCCCTGTTGTTGCCAAGGTAGATTTTTGCTCCAGTGCTGGTTTCTTTTACATCCTCAATCCATTATCTGTTTCCAGTCATGCGGGTGGACGCTCCAGAATCCACATACCATGTATCTGCTTCATCCTTCTCATTAGAGTTGGCCATAAATAGTCTTAGATCCTAGTTATGGTCATCATCTGCAAAATCTACAAAATTCTCTACATGTCTCTTCTATCTCTGCTAAACTTCTTCACATTTCTTCTTATCACAGTTCTTAGCCATATGGCCCATTTTTCCACAATAAAAACATTTTAATGGTGGATCATTCCTATTTGGTGACATACCTTGAGATGGATTCAACATTTTTTGTGTTGTGCCTCCACCTCTCTGTCCTCCATTTTCTTTTCCTCTAAATGGATTCTTCTTCGCCATGAGAGCTACATATGAATTCTAGGGTTTCAATGTCATCTGCCTTTCCTCCTCTTGCATGAGAATCCATGTCAATTCTTTGAATTTGGGGGCTTTTTCTCTAACATTCAAGCCTGCTATAAATATTTGGTAGTCATTAATAATACCATTCATAATAATAGTTACCAGATCAATATTACTTACAGCCTCTCTAATGTTTCCAAGATAGTCTTTCAGGTCCTTGATGCGTGAGATGAATGTTGCTAATGTCTCATTCTCCTCCATATTGATCAAGATAATTTTTATTTTCAAGAACATCAGGTGATTTGTCTTTCTGATTTCGTATAGGTCTCTGAGAATTTTCAATATTTCATTCGTAGAATTACATTCTCCGATGTGAGGATGATGCAGCCTTTGACTGCCATCTTCAACATCGTTCTTACCTTGTTATCCCTTTTCTCCCCCATGCAATATGCCCTTCCAGCATAGTCTGTAACTTGAATTTCCAATTAGAATAATTGGAACCATCAAGCTTGTTGCTTTCGTTCAAGAATACCTCCATCAGATTATTCATCTTGAAAAATAAAAAAAATGGCCTCTAACAATTGACTACAAACGGATCTACCCGAGATCCACAAAAAAAAACAACAATATCAAGAAACAGATCTACCTGTTTTTGGACCACTCTGGCAGGCTACTCTATGCACTTCTCCACGGGCTCACTCTGTCATAGATCATGCTTACAACGATCCTCCCACTGCTGCTGCCTCTAATGCTAGAACTCTCCGGCTCCTTTGACACGATCTCACTAGATCTGTAAGCACTCTGGCTCCTATGAAATGATCTCATTGGATCTGTAGGAACGAGCTCTTTGGCTCCACGACACTCCACAACACAAGTTTTATCGCTCTTCCAACATGAGCACTCTGGCTCCGCAGCGCTCCAAACCTTTGAGCTCTCTAGCTCCTATGACACGATCTCACTGGATCTGAAGGCACGAGCACTCTGGCTCCACGACACTCCACAACACGAGTTTTATCACTCTTCCAACATGAGCACTCTGGCTCTGCGGTGCTCCAAACCTTTGAGCTCTCTGGCTCCTCTAATATGATTACACAAACTCCTTCCATGAGCTCTCTAGTTCATGCAGTTTACTATAAAGCAGAAATCGTACTAGTTGCACTCAAAAAACACTGTAAGTGTCTCTACTGATCAACGTGGTTTCTATGATTAGATCTGCGGTGATTTTGGAGTATTGACGTGTCTATGAGGGTAACAACCACGCTGATCAATTTTTTTTTTTTTTCACATAGCCTGACTCATGGTTGCCCTCAGGTCATCAAGGGCTTCTCCTTTTTTGCATGGATTAGACACAGGGATCAAAGCACTCTTGCTTTGAATCAACCCCACAGCTTTGATACCATGATAAAATATGGCATAATCAAATATTATTGAAAGATGTATTAGTTAGCTCTACTTTGAGAGACTACACCAGGAGGGACTGCGTGCGCAAGTTGCTCTACATTCTCATTAGAAATCAAACAATATATAGGTTACACGCAAATAGGGAATTTATAACCAAAACCTAAGAAATAGGAACAAACTCCTAATCTAAGGTTCAGGTGAACTGACTCTCTCTAATATAGTTCTCCATTATCTTCAACAATATTTGAAACACTTTTGTTTGGTTTTATGTGGCCCCTCCATGTGAAATCATTATATTGAGATGGATAACTATACTATAGTGACTAGTGGTAGTTATGTATTTAGTCATTTATAGTAGCTAGGTATTTAGTCATCTATAAGCATTTACCAATATTAACATTTGTTGTTGTTTGTTTATTCACTGTAACATGCATGATTCTTATAATATATAGGAATATAATGTTCACTAATTTTAAAAATTAGCATTCACACTTTGTCAAATTTTATGTCATATTTTAATGTTGGAATTTTGGACATCATTCCTAAAATGAAAGAGGATTTGAAAAGAATTTTTTTATGGTTATTAAACGAAATGTGATGGTTTAGAGGAGGAATTATTAAGTGTTCTATATTAGTTATGAACAAGCAATATTATTGCCTCCAAGTCACATAGCTACAACCTAGAAAAATACAACAAATGACACATTAAATAGGGACAAACAAGAAATTTTTTTTAAGTAATATGCATGATGTGATTAGTTAACTAATTATTGAATGAAATCCCAGTTATTTTTTAGTAAAGGGGAATACCTACATCAGTCTCAATCTCAAGTATGCTGGACTCCCACATTGAATAGATTCATGGATAAATAAATGTTTCCATTGGAAATACACATTGTTTGCATAGGAGTAATTGTTTAAACATGTATAGCCTAAATTTTATTGCTATTGTTAACTTTATTTTTAAATTTATAATTATAGCCATGTTTTATAATGTTTTTATTTTTAAACTATCATTAATTACATAGTAGGTGTATCTTTGTTGGATTGGGCCACTAAGATACTATTCATCCTAGCCAATAACAACCATCCATTTTTTGTCTCCCTCCAACAAACCATTTTTGACCAAGTAGCACTTTCAATAATGCAATACTAGGAAGTGGTACTCTGAATAGTGCAATAATAGGAAAAGGGCAAGTGTTTGCATGACCTAGGGAGAAGGTCTCTCAACACTTTGTGTTCATTCATAGTTTGTGAGTAGTGGGCTCACCTTGTAACACTTGCATTGGAGAGTGTGGAAGACCTTGTGGGCATGCATTCAATCGTGGGCTTTATTTGTGGCCACAAGGTCTCTCAACACTTTGTGCTTATTCATAGTTTGTAAGTAGTGGGCTCACCTAATAACACTTATATTGGAGAGTTTGAAAGACCTTATGAGCATGCAATCAATAATAAGCTCTATTTGTGGTGAGATGATCTCCCCAAATCTTTTATTGGTGACAAGATGATCTCCCAAAATCTTGTATTTCTTAGATATACCTTTGCAGAGTTAAAAACATATGTTAATTTATAAATAAATAAAAATTTATTTATTACATAAGGTAAACAAAAACTATGGGCCACTACATATATCAATTAAAACTTTTTCACCTTTTCCTTCCTTACATAGTTATTCTTTCTTACTACCGTGTGTTATAGAGTATACTTAACTGATAAATATTTACAATACAGATGCACTATACGGATGTTTCTTTCTGAGGACTGAAATGGCTCAAATTGAGAACACACTGCACGCTATTTATGAAAATTCCATATTTACCATATTTCGAATCAAGACACATTTCACATCTTCATATATATGAGTAACCAAAATCTAAACTCACATTTTTTTTTTGGTAGTACATTACAACATTTGAACATGAAATAGGGAGAATAAGGAAACATGAATGAATTTTATTATTATATTTAATAATTTGGAGTAAGTTAGCTCATATTGCTTTCTGCCATTTCTCTTTCGTTTTTGGTGAAGTGGAAGAAGGGAAGTTGTGCTTAAGAATGACAGTTGAGGACTTGAGACACCCTATGTAACTCAAGAGTCAACACCGGATACGTTTCAAGAACTTCGGTGTTCAAAAAATAGAATACATACATCAATTGACAGATCATTAACACTGAAGCTAGAGAACTTGTTAACGTGGCAACACATTGTTCGCACATTTGGTCATCCTTCACTATATTGTGTTTGTTTCGTCCAGATAAGTACGCAAGCTTTCGTAATTGCATTTGGGTTCTCTGACCAGATCACGAGTCCCACGTTGTTTCATTCTTGGAAAAATTGCTATTAGGCAGTTGTCCGCCTGTGTTTATAAATGTTGTTATGCAAGGGTAAAACCACTAAGAAGAAGTGGTCGCTGAAACGCTGTTGGTTTAGGGTTTTCTGGGTCGATCAACTAATAGATGATGGGTAGATCTCCTAGTGTTTGGAGCTCTTCAAAGCAGGAAGACAATCTGAATTGTGGGGCCTGGACTGCTAGCGAGGACAAGATTTTGAGTGAATACATTCAAACTCACGGAGTTGATCGATGGAGATATGTTCCCAGTAATGCAGTGTTGGTGTACATGCACTTAGACTAGCTGTGTTGGTCTTAGACTTGTTGTGTTGGTGTACATGCACCTAGATTAGCTTTAGTTAACTTACTGCTTGCATGTGATGTGCACTTGCTTAGTTAAGTTAACTTACTGCTTGGATGTGGCACATGTACACATTAACATAAGATAAAGCACACTTAGCTTCAGTTAGCTTTAACTATCTATAGTTATTGCATGCACAACTAAGCTTAACTTAGTTTCTTTTATGTATTTATTCCAAAAACTAATATTGTAGAATCAATTCATTCTTTTCTCAATTCTTTCTTGCTTCCTTCCTTCTCTTTCAAGCTTGTTCATTTTTTTGCAGATCTAGATCTTTGTATCTAAAAAATTTTACATGGTATCAGAGCATAGGGATTTGTAATCAGTGCACAAGAAATTTTATTTGCAGGTTTAGAATATTGAAGCAACAACAAGGAATGGAGTCTAAATTGGAGTTTCCACAATCGACAATTCTTACTCCATATAATTATTTCGAATGGAAGCCAAAGATTCTACTTCATCTCAGAAGTAGAGGCTTATTTCGAATAACCATGGAAACGGAAGTTGAACCAACATCGGCAATGGAGAAAACAAGATATTTCAATCGCATGGATGAGGCCTTCGGCATCCTATGTTTATCTATCTCTCTGGAATTGCTATTTCATGTTGAATCATGTTCAACTCCAAATGAAGTATGGAAAATTTTGGAAGGATTTTTTGGAAAACAGGATGAAATGCAAGGTCACATTCTCGAAAATGAGTTAAACTCATTAGATATGAGAATTTTTTAGAAAATTCAAGATTTTTTCACAAGGTATAAAGCCTTGTTGCTTCAGCTGAAAGGATGCGGGATTGACAAATCCAAGCAAGAAAATCAGTTGATTCTTTCCATTTTATCAAAACTTGGTCCAGAGTATGCAGTATTCGTCTCTACAGTCCACACAGTGAGATCTGCAACTGGTGCAGCTTGGAAGATGCCCTCACTGGATTCTTTTATTCAGTCTTTGATGCATGAGAAAGATAAGCTCATCAAAACAGGCACAGTTAAAAATTCCAAAGCGCCTGCACTTACTGTGCATGCAAAAGCAAAGGCAAATTCCAAAGACCATCAGAAAGGAAAAGGGAAGAAGGATCCTGATCCAAGAAAGGGAGGAATTCTCAAACCCCTTGATGGATCATCCGACTCAAAGGAAAGGAAATGAATGAAAGGGAAATCAATGTGCAATTATTTCCACCGTGGTTTTCATCATGAATCTGCATGCATGAAGAAGACTATAGATCTTATGGTGCAGACACTCCAGCAACACAATATTGGAGACCACATTCTTGAGAATTCCAAGAAGAAGTCTAGAGAAAAATCCCCAGATCCAAGAGGTAATGGGCATGCTTTGATTGCTCTTTATTATGCACTGCAAGAATGGATCATTGATTCAAGAGCTTCACATCATATGGCTTCTTCAAAGGAATAATTTTCTTCTCTACATGGATACTCAGGCCCTCCCATTCTCATGGGGGATAATTCTGCAGTTGTAGCAACTGGACAAGGAAGAGTGCAATTCAAAGATGGAAGTTTTGAAAATGTCTTGCATATTCCAAGGCTTTCTGTGAATCTTCTCTCAGTGTATCAGATGACACACATAGGCAGCAAAAGGAAAGTGGAATTTACCCCAGATTCCATGAGCATTTATGACATGCAAACCAACTTGAAGATTGCATCTGGCAAGGTAAATGATCAATCTCATCTGTATACATTTTCTGATTTTGTTCCTCAATGAGATTCTATTTTGCTAGTTACGCATGCAAATGAAGAAAGTAGGATTTGGCACGAGAGATTTGGGCACTTGAATTTCAGATATATGCAACAGCTTAGTAAGCAAGGGATGGTCAAGGATTACCGACCATTGAATTTTCCGATGGTGTTTGTAATGGATGTGCTCTTGGAAAGCATCCACAAGACAAATTCGAGAAGGGGCAACTTTTCAGAAACATCCTTCAGTTTATTTTATAAATCTGATTGTGTTGGGAATGGTATTTTGTCTAATGGTCTTTACTGCATTAATTTACAAAACAATGTCACTTATGATTCAATGCATGTTCACACTGGCACTAAAAGATGTGTTATTAATTAAAATTCCTCTAAATTATGGCACCGAAGACTAGGTCATATCTCCATAGAAAGAATTAAAAGATTGGTAAATGAAGGGGTACTTAATACTCTAGATTTTACTGATTTTGAGACTTGTGTGGACTGCATAAAGGGAAAACAGACCAACAAGTCAAAGAAAGGTGCCAATAGGAGTTCAAACATATTAGAGATCATACATACTGATATATGTAGTCCAGACATGGACTCACATGGTCAGAGATACTTCATCTCTTTTATAAATGATTACTCACGATATATGTATCTCTACATGCTTCATAAAAAGAGCGAAGCATTAGATGTCTTTAAGATCTTTAAGGCTGAATTAGAGAAACAATATGGAAAGTAAATTAAAATCACGAGATCAGACAAAGGTGGAGAATATTATGGTAGATACACAGAAGATGGACAAGCACCTGGGTCATTCACAAAATTTCTTCAAGAGCATGGGATTGTTGCCCAATACACCATGCCAAGTTCACCTGACCAGAATGGTGTAGGAGAAGGAAGAAACTGAACATCATTGGACATGGTGCGGAGTATGCTTAGCAACTCTAATATTCCTAAATTCTTGTGGACTGAAGCACTTAAGACAAAAGTGTATATATTAAACCGAGTTCCAACCAAGGTAGTTCCTAAAATGCCATTTGAATTATGGAAAGGTTGGAAACCGAGTTTGTGACATATGCACGTTTGGGAATGCCCGTCTGAAGTGAGAATATATAATCCACAAGAGAAGAAGCTAGACCCAAGGACCATTAGTGGGTATTTCATTGGATATGCTGAAAGGTCTAAAGGTTATAGATTTTACTGTCCATCTCACAACACTAGGATTGTTGAATCAAGAAATGAAACGTTTCTTGAAAATGACTTGATTAGTGGGAGCGATCAAACCAAGAACATAGTTTCTAAGAAGGATCATTCAGAATCTCAACCTTCCACCTCAAGTGATAGATTGGTTATTTTTCACAGCACCCCTCAAGTACAAACTGGTGTTGAACAACCAATTTTTGAAGTTCCACAAGCTACTGATGACATTCCAGTAGATCAGATAGTTCAAGAATTGCCAAGAATTTTTGAACGAGTTGAACCACATACTTCTCAGGAAGATGGTGGTACAACATTAAGAAGATCTACTTGACTAAAGAGATCAACATTTCTTGATGATTATGTTGTGTATCTACAAGAATATGACTACAAAATTGGAGATGAAAATGATCCCGAGTCTTTTTCACAAGCCATGAGTTGCAAAGAATCAGAATTATGGTACGATGCCATGAAGGAAGAGATGAATTCTATGAAGAGTAACGAAGTTTGGGATCTTGTTAAGTTTCCTAATGGTGCAAAAGCCATTGGATGTAAATTGGTCTTTAAGACAAAGAAAGACTCATTGGGCAACATTGAGAGATACAAGGCAAGACTTGTTGCCAAGCGATTCACTCAGAAATAAGGAATCGATTACACGAAGACTTTCTCTCCTGTATCTAAGAAATATTCCTTGCACCTTATTATGGCATTAGTAGCCCATTTTGACTTGGATTTTCACCAAATGGATGTGAAAATGACATTTCTCAATGGAGATCTAGAGGAGGAGGTTTACATGAAACAACCTGAAGGATTATCCTCTAGTGATGGTGAGCAATTGGTTTGCAAGCTCAAGAAATCATTATATGGTTTTAAACAAGAATCCCGCGAATGGTATTTGAAATTTCATAATGTAATTTCTTCTTTCGGTTTTGTAGAAAACATTATCGATCAATGTATATACCTAAAATTTAGTGGGAGTAAAATATGTTTTCTTGTTTTATATGTGGATGACATTTTGCTAGCAACCAATGGTAAGGGTTTGCTGCATGAGGTGAAACAATTCCTATCTAAAAATTTCAATATGAAGGATATGGGTGAGGCATCTTATGTCATTGGCATTAAGATCCATAGAGACAGATTTCGAGGAATCTTAGGTCTGTCTTAGGAAACCTATATTAATAAAATTTTAGAGAGATTTCGGATGAAGGATTGTTCACCAAGTGTTGCTCCCATTGTGAAGGGTGATAGGTTTAGTTTGAACCAATGCCCGAAGAATGACTTTGAATGGGAAAAAATGAAGAACATTCCATATGCTTCTACTGTCGAAAGCCTAATGTATGCTGAAGTTTGCACAAGACCTGACATTTCATTTGTTGTGGGAATGTTGGGATGATATCAAAGTGATCCAGGTTTAGAACACTGGAGAGCTGCAAAGAAAGTAATGAGGTACCTTCAAGGAACCAAAAACTACATGCTTATGTATAGACGGACGAACAATTTGGAATTAATTGGCTACTCAGATTCTAACTTTACTGGATGTGTTGCTTCACACAAATCAACATTAGGGTACATTTTTATGATGTCTGGTGGAGCTGTATCATGGAGGAGTGCCAAGCAGACCTTGATTGCCACTTTCACTATGGAAGCCGAGATCGTCTCCTATTTTGAGGCTACTTTACATGGTGTATGGCTTAAGAGTTTCATTTCTGGGCTTATAATTATGGATTCTATCTCTAAGCCATTGAGAATATATTGCGACAATTCAGCTGCTATTTTTATGGCTAAGAAAAAAAAAAGTGGGAGTTGAAATAAACACATCGACATTAAGTATTTAGCTATAAGGGAACGTGTTAAAGAAAAGAAAGTGGTCATTGAGCACGTTAGCACTGAGTTGATGATCACTTATCCTTTGACTAAGGGCATGCCACCGTTTAAATTCAAGGATCATGTAATGAATATGGGACTTGGTTCCATTATGTAGTTTCTCATTGTATGAACAATGTTATTTTTAATGAAATTCTTAATTATTGTGATGTTTTTCTCATATTTATGTGCACCTTAATTTGATTTGAGAGAATTCATTTATGTAGGACCAAGAATAGGCATAGGGTTTATTCATTAAGAAATTGTTACCACATAAATTTTAATAGAAATAAATACATAGTAATACATGGAAGATAATACTCGTCATCAGAGGACTTATCACCATGATTCATGTATCTATTACTTAATACAGATTATCAATGGTTTTTAAGATGAGACATTAAGATTGGAAGTATGGACCAAGTGGGAGAATGTTAAGCTCCAAACACGCCGATTTCCAGAAATAACTACAGTAATTATTTCTGGAAACCAACTATAGTGATTTCCTTAATTTATCGAAACCAACTACAGTAATTTCCTTAAATTACGGAAATCAACTGCAGTTAATTAATTTCTTGTTGAGAGCTTCTAAAGTGGTCCATTACTCCCACTGTAGTTCTCTACTATGATTTGTGGAACACTTGACACATAGCCAACAGAAGCTTTATGGAAGCTTGGTTATAAATATTTATGTTTGGTCCCCAAGCTCACTAACTCAATCCCCTTTAGTTTTACACCATCAAGCTAGAGTGAGCAGAGTTTAGAAGTGCCTTCAGATTTCCTGTATTCTTTTAATTTTTTGCTGCGTGAAGTTAGTCCTAGAGTCCCACCATTCAGGAGAAGGGGTTTGGGCTCCATAAGCCCAATCACTTATGGCAGTGAAAGGAATGAAATAGTTAAATCATGTATCTACTACCGGACCCGAAAACTGATCAAGCATTGACTTTAATTTTTTATTGGTTTTGCGTTGAGTTGGATCCAAAAGTTGCGTGCGTGTGAGGGTAGCATCAATCCCTGCTCAATAACTGCACTGGAAAATCAGTTTCGACGTTCTCGGAAGCTTTCGTTCATCTACCAAACCCCGCGTTGGATTGTAATGCACAAGTATCTGCTCCACATGTTGAAAAGGTTTTTATATAGTGAAGCAACCTGAAGTTTTGCATACAAAATATATTGTGAGCCATCAATGGCTGAAGGTATGATCTATTGGTCATTGAAGTTTTTATTTTTCGATTCTTTTAATATTTATTCCACATTTTAAGAATCTTTATATTCAAGCCATTAGATGATAATGTCGTGGAAATAGATACCTCAAAATCATGGTGCTAATTACTGTTGGAGGATTGTATGGGAGAATATCAGTACGAACTATTGCAACCAAACATCATGTTAAGCACTAGCTGTGGAACGGATTACCGTCACCATTTTCCCTCTCCTTCCTTCAGTCAAGATATGCTATTTCACGAAAATGATCCTCCTCCTTGTAATTTCGTTCGCCAGGAGTTCCCGCACTTCAAGGATTTTATTTCCCCATATTTTCATATCTCCTTACATTTGGATGAACCGTCCTTTGTTCTCCCATAGAACATATAGCATGTTAGAAGGTCATGGCAGCATTAAGTAGTGTGATGTGACTGATATTTGACTTATTAAAAAGACATAATGGCTATTTAGTTGCATTAAAGTAGTAATTTGGTCCAGTTGATTCTAGTTATAGTGTTATAAAATATACATTTTAAAGTTTTTTTAATATCTATAAGATTATGGCGATTTTAGATATTGTTTTTTGGATTTTATTATTAAATAAATTATTCATTTATAACTATTTCCATGAAAAATAATTGTAACTAACTAATTTTAACAATTTAGAAAGACAGTGGTCACTAACGTGATGTAGATCATGTTGTAAACACTATATGTGACTTCCTCTGCACCAAGGTTTAAAACGATTTATCTTAATTATTCCCATCAAAACAGATATTATTGGTGAAAGAATGTAATGTTTGATTTATGAACTGTTATAATACAACATTTTTTTCTTTCTGAAAAAAAAATAAAGAAGTTATTACCATATTAGTACGATGAATCCCATTTAAAAATCACCGAAGCTCATAACCAACAGAATACGACTTACATTATTTTATGTTGCCTAGGGTTTCTAGTGACGTAATATGTTGCATGAAGAAGAGAATTTATACAATTACTATACATGCAGGTAAAACGTGCATATCATAATTCATCCCACGGGTCCGCTCAATCTTTTATGGGTCCACGGAATTTTTTTTTTTAAATGGTTGAGCATCTCTGATATGTCTTATTTTAAGAAAATTTATAAATTAGTTTGAAAAATAATGGAAATTTTGATAAGATTATAATAAAATTAGGTAGAAATTTCTGAAAATCTAGATTATAGCTATCAAATTTCAAGACCTTGAATACTCAAAGATTTTTGATGAGACTAACGTCAAATTTCAAAATCTTGAATACCTCAAAAATTATTATAACGCTGAATCCATTTCCATTATTAAAAACGATTTAAATATCATTCTGTTTTTTTTAATTTCTTTTTTACTTAATTAAAAAAACATATGATTCACTTCATGTTAATTTTTAGCAATGCCCAATTTATATCCAATATCGAAAAAGATCACGTGCTTTGGTGACTTAATTTCCACATTTTAATGTACCTATTTTCGATACCATGTTTTTCCAGTTTTTTTAATGAGGTGTTTAATGAGATGGAGGAATTGCTTGGATTGCCAAAATTGGTCAGAATCAGGGCCAAAAAAATTTAAGAAATCTTACACTAATAGTGTTTGAATCATGATTTTGATGATGGCAATGGATTCGGCACCATCAAAAATATCTAGAGGGCCCAGAATATTAAAGTTTTATAGTTATAATGTGGATTTACAAAAATCCCTACTAAATTTTCTTCAAATCTTACCAAAATTTCCATAATTTTCAAGACTAAAAACAATCTAGTTAGACTATGAATTTTTTTAATAAACAAAATGATCTTGTAGCAATGCCCAATTTATATACAATATCGACAAATATCATACGTTTTGGTGACTCAATTATTGCAATTTAATGTACCTATTGTGGATACCATGTTTTTCCAACTTTTATAACAGACAAAAAATGATGTACCATCGTGCTTGGAAAGTCACTAATTTGGTAGGGTTCGCAATCATGTAAAAATTGAGTTCAAACATTGGATAATTAAAAATCATTTTTCATGATATTTATATCATTTAAATTTAAAATTTTATGGTGGTAGTTAATTAGGAAAAAAATGATATTGTTAAAATAAAAAAAATTATGTTTGAAATATTTTATTTAAAATAATTTCTTTAAATAAATTTTATATTTAACCTAAACAGAGCACCCGGTCACCATCTATCAAAAAATCCATGGACGAAATAGAGTGCTAAGTGTATTATTCAAAATTATGAGAAATTATTCAGTTACAATTACCTCTCATGAAAATGGTTATAGATGAATGACTTACTTAACGTAGTTGAATCCAAAAAATGATATATAATATAATGCACTGTGGAAACCCCTCATACTTAAAATGAAAAGAATAAAGGGATCTCTTTTTGAATGATTCATGAGGAACAGTACTTGCTAAGGTTTTGCAAATGGGGTAGCAAGCTAAGTGGGCTTGATTGTGGGGAAAACTCCACAGTTAAGCGCGCTTGAGCCAGAGGAGTTCTAGGATGAGTGACCTACCGGGAAGTCCTAGTTATGGGGTGCAAGCGCCGGAAGTGATGATTGATGCTATGTGATTCATTTCACTAGTTTCAATCCCACTTCTTCACCGCTATGAGCATCACCTGATGCAATGAGTGCTAAGTGGACTATTCAAAAAATCATGAGAAATTAGTTAGTTACGACTATACCTCATGAAAATGGTCATAGATGAATGAATTACTTAACGCAGTTGAATCCCAAAAATGATATATAATATAATGCATTGTGAAAACCCCTCATACTTAAAATACAAAGAGTAAAGGTATCTCTTCTTGAATGACTCATGAGGCATAATACTTGCTAATATTTTGCAAATGGGGTAGCAAGCTAAGTGGGCTTGATTGTGGGGAAAACTCCACAGTCAAGCGTGCTTGAGCCAGAGGAGTTATGGGATGGGTGATCTCCTGGGAAGTCCTAGTTATAGGGTGTAAGCCTTGGAAGTGATGATTGATGCTATGTGATTCATTTCACTAGTTTCAATCCCACATTTTTAGCCCCTGTGAGCATCACCTGATGCAATGATTGCTAAGTGGATTATTCAAAAATCACAAGAAATTAGTTAGTTACGACTACCTCTCATGAAAATGGTCATAGATGAATGACTTACTTAGCGAAATTGAATCCCAAAAATGATTTATACCTGATGCAATGATTGCTAAGTGGATTATTCAAAAATCACAAGAAATTAGTTAGTTACGACTACCTCTCATGAAAATGGTCATAGATGAATAACTTACTTAGCGAAATTGAATCCCAAAAATGATTTATAATTTAATGCACTGTGGAAATCCCTCATACTTAAAATACAAAGAGTAAAGGGATCTCTTCTTGAATGATTCATGAGGCACAATACTTTCTAATATTTTGCAAATGGGGTAGCAAGCTAAGTGGGCTTGATTGTGGGGAAAACTCCACAGTCAAGCGTGTTTGAGCCAGAGGAGTTATGGGATGGGTGACCTCCTGGGAAGTCTTGGTTACCGGGTGCAAGCCTTGGAAGTGATGATTGATGCTATGTGATTCATTTCACTAGTTTAAATCCCACTTCTTCACCCCTGTGAGCATCACCTGATGCAATGAGTGCTAAGTGGATTATTAAAAAATCATGAGAAATTAGTCAGTTATGACTACCTCATGAAAATGGTCATAGATGAATGACTTACTTAACAAAGTTGAATCCCAAAAATGATATATAATATAATGCACTGCGGAAATCCCTCATACTTAAAATACAAAGAGTAAAGGGATCTCTTCTTGATTGATTCATGAGGCACAATACTTGAAAATGTTTTGCAAATGGGGTAGCAAGCTAAGTGGGCATGATTGTGGGTAAAACTCCACAGTTAGAAGTTCTAGGATAGGTGACCTCCGGGGAAGTCCTGGTTATCGGGTGCAAGCCTCAGAAGTGATAATTGATGCTATATGATTCATTTCACTAGTTTCAATCCCACTTATTCACCCTTGTGAGCATCACCCGATGCAATGAGTGCTAAGTGGATTATTCAAAAATCATGAGAAATTAGTCAGTTATGAATACCTCTCATAAAAATGGTCATAGATGAATGACTTACTCAACGTAGTTGAATCCCAAAAATGATATATAATAATATTAAATAACTTAAAATTTAGAGTTGTTATATTTGATTAGTTCGTATGTCATCAAAAATTATGTTGATTTTAATGAATATAATTATCTATATCTATTATAGCTCAATTTGAGCATCATCCCCCAAGACCTGGTCAAACCGGACATCATCCCCAAGGCCAATGAAATAGGGTCTATCATCCCCTTATATTTCAGTTGCTATATTCCCTAAGAGAAGAACATTTCATTCATGGCTTTTATTGTGAGATTTCCAAGGTTTGAAGTATATGTTATATGACCCACTCACTCACCAACGCTCATCTGTGAGCGACTAACTACGTTGTAGTGTCAATTCCTCCATGTAAGGGTGCACTACAGTGCACTTCCCGACACTCAAGGGTGTGTTGGTCACCTGAGAGTGGAATTCTCATTGTTTTGGGAGTCTCCACATGACTAGTGCCTTCTAGAAGAGTCCATAGGTGTCATACTTCGAATCCAAGTGTCCATCTAAAACCTTTGAACTTCGAAACATGTCTTGCCTAGTATTAGAAAGTCATTCATTAAGAAACTATCATCACTTTCACTATAAATTGAGCACTCATCCTAGTGCTAGGGAGGAATAATTTTGTGCAAAGTTATGATGTTGGATTCTCATTTGATAAGAGAGTGAAAGGATTGATATGCTGTTGAGATGATGCTGGATGTGATGAGGCTGGAATGAAGTTGGAGCAGGTTGATGAGAAATTGATCCATTGGTTGTAATCTTTTCCTCCTACTCTTTAATAAATATTTTTGTTAATTTTCTTATACATATGTCTCTATTTCTTGTGCAATGTATTCTTGAATGATGCATGTATTTCAGATCTAATCGGTTTGATTTGAGTAAGATAAGTAGATACTTCTATATTTTATATTGTTTTTTGCTCTCTGTTTTTGTTTGCAGGAATCGATCTAGTGACTTGAGTTGGATTGAGATTGACGACAACAACGACAGAAGGAGGAGTAGAAGCGAAAGAATCACAAGTAGGCTCTTTTCCCATTTCGTATATCTGCTTGTTTTAGAGAAAATAATAGTTATTCTTTCCTCTGTTGTTTTACCTGTAGATCACAATTCTGTATAACAAATTAGCGACTCCACTGGGGAGATCCCGTCATTCCTGGTGCTCTTTTATTCCTCTATTTATCTTCATCAGTAGCATCTAATTTCTGTTATCAGTCATTTGAATGAAAAAATTTCATTAGAAGTGTGTCTAGCTGCTTGATTTTCCAATATTAGCTGTGCCCAATGCACTGTTGGTCAAGACACAGTGCACTGTCTCCCACTCAAGGGTGCTTTGAAATGCACTGTCTCCCCTTAGAGATTGTGTTGCCCCCTCAGTCAACCAAATTCCATCAAAATTTTCCATTTCTTTCAGTTTCAACCATTTTTTTTCTATATTCTCAGATGTCTGATACATATTAGAGACCAGTAAACTATTGGAAATACTGATTCACCCCCCTGCCCCTTAGTATTTCCAACAATTGGTATCAGATCTTGGTTCCTTCAATAGCAATTTAACAGCTGGAAGGAGGTCATGGAGCATACCAAGAATGGTGTACCTCTGTTCAATGAAAATAATTATGCGCTCTGGAAAGGAAGAATGGAGGTCGATCTCATGGCGCAAGGTTAAAAAGTATGGGACACTGTTCAAAATGGATTTACGTCAACCGTGGATGAACAAGGTAAGAAGAATTTGGTAAATGATGCAAAATAAAAGAATATTATTATCAGTGGACTTATTGAATCTACTTATCATAAGGTGTTTGGTTTTAAAATCGCCAAAAAATGTATGGGACAAGCTTGAGAATATATATGCAAGTGACTCAAATGTCAAAGAAGCAAATCTTCAAATCTATAGAGAAAAATTTTAGCAACTCAGAATGAAAGAAGATGGTAACATTGTTGCATACTTCCAACACATTGATGAAATAACCAACACTTTATATGGATTGGGAGAGCCTGTTGACGAGAAGACTATTATACGAAATATTCTTAGATCGTTACCAAGAAGATTCAACCCAAAGGTATCGGTCTTAGAATATAGTGCAAATATGGAAAAACTCAGCAAAGAGGAATTACATGGAGTTCTCATAGCATATGAAATGAGACTTGGTGAAGAAGAGGGTACTTCACATCTAGAAACTGCATTTGATACATCTAAGAAAACCAATAAGGACAAACAACCTTCAAAGGAAAATACCTACACCTGCAAGTGTGAAGAAAAAGAAGATATCTCATCATCCGATGAATACAGTGACAATGAAGAAGAAGCCAATGAGAGAGTATTTTTTATGGCTAAGCACAATTAACAAGAGGTATAAAACAATGAAGATTAAGGGTTGAACATAGAATAATTTTATAAGGAGGAAATCAAGCTTATAAAAGAAGTCAAGGTTTAGAAGATCCATTCCAATACTCTTGAAGAACAAGTTTAAGGTCTCAAAATTGAAGTTGACAAACACAAATGTATTAAAGAGTCACTCAAAAATAAGTTCGAAGAAAGCGACCAAGAAAGGGAAGCATTAGAAGTCGAAGTAGTCTCACTGCGTAAGGAAGTGAAGAAGGGAAAAACTATCCAAAAATATGCTAAAAACTCAAGGGTATTGGAAGAACTCATCAACAATCAATGATATTACAATGACATAACTGACCTCGGTTACAAAGAAGAAGAAGAAGAAGAAGAAGGACCTTAAACAACAAAATACAATGAAGCTATGAGAGATATCCAGGTACCAACATATTTTTCATTGCTATTGTTATTCATGTGGAAAATTTGGTCATAAAGTTGTAGAATTTTGCACGTACCCTAGGAACCAATTGATGTCGAGGAGATCTATCAAATATGAACCTCCCAGGGCTCAATGAAACATCAATAGATTTGAACATTTAAGAAGTAATATTGAATGTTACAAATGTCAAAACTTCAGACACATAGCTAGAGACTACAGACTTGAAAATCCTCTAGAATAAACTTTGAAGCCACAGAACGAACGAACATGGAAGAAGAAGAAGACTGATAATTGTGCTCTCGGTCTCAAGGCTCAATACAACAAAGATGTGTGGTATGTTGATAGCGGTTTCTCAACACATATGACTGGAGATAGAAAGAAATTTGTATCTCTGAAAGAGAATAAGGATGGAACCATGTCCTTTTGAAATGATGGATCTTCAAATGTTATAGGATCAGGTACCATCACTCATGGAAGCAAAGATGCTCTAGCCAAGAATCTTCTATTGGTTGAAAACATGAATCACAATCTGCTCAGTGTTGGACAAATGTGTGATCAAGGACACACAATACTTTTCAACTCCACAAAATGTGAAATCAAGAAAGGGAGGTATGGTGAATTGTGGCTACAAAAATTCGAGCTCCAAATGACATATATGTTCTGGATGAAGCAACTAAAGCATGTCTACTAGCTAAAGAGGATGATATAATATTTGGTAGCAATGATGATTGACTAAGTAAGAACTTTGCTACAAGGATGCAAAGAGAGTTAGAGATGTCTTTACTTGGTGAGTTGGCATACTTCTTAGGGCTTCAAATATCTCATCAAGAGAAAGGAATATTTATATGTCAAGCCAATTACATCAAGGAAATTCTCAAGAAATTGAAAATGGAGTATTGCAAACCCGTCCTTACTCCGATGGTAACAGGTTTTAGTTTTAGCATAGACAACTCATCTAAGGATGTGGATCAGAGGTTGTACAGATCTATGATAGGTAGTCTTGTATATGTAACAGCCTCCCGGCCATATGTTATGCAAGAAGTTGGAAAAGTAGCAAGATTCCAAGAAGCACCAAAAGAATCACATATTATTTCCATCAAAATAATTATTCGATATCGAAAAGGAACAACAGAATATGGCTTGTGGTATCCCAAGGGTAACAATCTCATTATTAAACCCTTTACAAATGCAGGTTGGGAAGGAAGCGTTGATGATCATAATATTATTCATGAATAATTTGAATATCTTCACCATAAGCTTGGGATTCTCCCAAGTTCTCATTAGATTTTCCTTATTCATAAAATAAAGGGGGAGTGGAAGTGTGTATAGGTCCACATGATGGTTATGTGTCAGGGGGAGTTACCCTTTGCCATTGATGTCAAAGGGGGAGAGAATGTTATAGGAAGAGGTGTTATGATCGCAGGGGGATTACTTGTGTTGCCATCAATGCCAAAGGGGGAGATTGTTGATCAGTGGTTGCCATTGATGTCAACCCAAGCAGCACTAGGGGCTACCCCGATCTTGCATGGGATTTTTGACCTACCAAATTACTATATTCTGGTTCAAGAATGTTTTTGATGGTTTCTCTTTTCGAGATTTTTTTGTTGATATATGGCACACCACGTAATTCTTCACGGTTTGAGAGATATTCATGTTTGAAGTTTGTAACCCCAGTTAGTATAAAACCCCATGGGGTTGTGGCATGGGTCACTAAAAAATCAATAATTAATAATTTTTAATCCCCTAAAATCCCTCCCACAGTCACTTGTTGAATACCCTCTCAACCTAAGCATTTATATAAATTGTGATCCTCATATCCTCCTCATGCAAGGATTCCACTACCTGAAACAGGTTATCATGGAATTCGTGCTATAACTATTTTTATACAAAGGTTCAGAAGCTGAAAATTGTATGAGGTGAAGCCAAAATCCTGAGGAAGTTCCTGTAAAAAATTCAGATTAAGGTGCACAATAGTTTCAGAGATATGATCTGTGGAAGTCAGTGTTTTTGCAAGCTCCTCAACTTCATCACAAAGAAGTGACCTTGGGAAAATCATCATAAATCTCTCTCTGAGTATCAGATTGGAATTATGTAAAAAGTGGTGGATAGTGCACAAACTTTAGTTTTCATTGTATCAGGTTCATATATGAATGAAGAAACAAGGACACATGGCATATCGTACAGTTTTTCTCTACTAAACCAATCCATAATTAGGTCATTATGAGAGATTGGGCATAACTTTGTCTTGAAGAATCCAAATTGGGTTAGACTTGTGGCATTGGAAATAAGACTCATAGGACTACTATAAGGCCAAAAATCACATATTGGGGATATGAAATAAGAGAGATACGGTCAATGCGAAGTAATTTGTTAAATGTTTCAATAATGTTTTTTTTATCATTGGAAAATTAAATTCAAAGTATTTTATTTATGCATTAGATCAATTATGTTTTCGAAAAGGAAATTTTTGTTTCATTCCTTGTTTCCTGTAAGAAAATTGTAGTTCCATTCTTCATTTTCCTAAGAGAATTTGTTGTTTCATTCCTCATTTCTCATAAGAAAACACTTGTTTTATTGATTTATGCATATAGTTTTCTTTCATTCATTCACATTAAAGGGAACTTAAAAGAAAAACATGCAAGTGCATATAGTGAATTTTGTGTGTTGCATAGGAAAAAGTTAGGAAAGATAAATTTAGTTTGTGCTCTTTGTTGTTTGCTCAAAAACTGATTGCTCTTTCCTTTAGTAGCTAGGATTTTCATTTAAAAAGCTAAATTGAAAATTTTCCTTATCATTTAGTTTGCATTTTTAGGAATTTCCATTACATCACACGGTTAACCTCAAAGAAAAACTTTTAAACAAGATCAACATAAAATTTACATCAATTAATGTAAGAAAGAATTGGAACATTAACGATAACATTTAGAAGGTTTAGGCTAGAAACGTGTTCGGGCGTCGTTAAACCTTGCAGTTGTCGCTAACTTGTCTGCGATACATTCCTAGTGTGATATATCACTCCACATATGTAAGTATATGGAATCTCATCCACATACCTTCGAGTATATAGGGTAGTGTTCAAGCATGAAAAGTATAAGGGGGTGCTTTCACTTTGCAATTTTGCATTAGACAACGCTAATACGGACTTGGGCCTCCACGTACCTTCGGGTATATTTGGGAGGAAAAATTTAGGTTTCCATCCATCCATAGGTAACCAAGTTGGCCCCCTTATAACTTGTGATACACCATACACAGAATTCGGGGAGATTGCCTGCTCGTAGTTCTTGGTTCACGAGGAGGTATTCTGTAGTTCACAATTACTTGGTAAAACTTTTGCCTAGAATTACCATTTTATTTTGTTTATTTCTTTTTGTCATCAAATCAATCAATCATCGTGGAAGAATAACATCCATTTCCCGTCATTCACTTAGAATAACACTTCAACAACCTTTACCACCAGAAGCCATTTCTGGTCGGCGAAGGTGACATCGTTCTACCGAAACTAGTACTATGAGCACCTCTGGTGCAACATCATCATCACATATACTAGAGTCATATTAGTAGTTTCTACAAATCTTGGTTCATATTGTTGTAGAGACGGAGTCCTCACAACTACTTGTGGTCACGATCTATCTAATCGGTGAGACCATACCTCTCGAACCCAATGTTGTTCAACTAGAAGTTAATCCGGATCCCATCGTTCTTTTACCTAAATATCTAGATCCCGAAGTCGAATAACTGGAAGTTGTTCCTCTATCATTCGCTCCACAGTCAATTGTAGCCATTGAGACTCCCATATCGCGCAGTCAACCACCTGAAATATATCTCAGGCCTGACAGAAAAATAATTCCACCTGGCTTGATTTCAATTGAAGAAATCCCACAAGATGAAATACCTTCAACTCCAACTCATTTTGGGGAGGCAATTTTTCTTTACTAGTCTTTTCCTTAATCATCTCACATAGCTTTCTTTGATCCTGTGTCAATTTGAGTTCTCGTAGATCCTATAGGGTATACATTGGATCGTATGAACATGGCTGAGTCAACAAATTCGGTTGTACCATATATTACAGTTGTGACAACATCTACTGTTTCTACCCCGTCGATGTTCACCACATCACGAGAGTCACATCTATATTGTGGTCCTTCAGTCCCACCTGGTTACCAATATTTATCTAAAACCTTCTCTGGTGCATCCTCAAACCCATGGACTTCACCAATGTCATCATATGATATTCTATATAGTACACATCTAATGAGTATTGAACAACTTGATCCCTTATATACATCTTCAGTGCAATATCCAACTGGTCTATATGGGTATATTCCATCTAGTGCAATCTCAACTGGATTCCCAACATTTGGAGAACAATATATTCCATCTTATTATACTCCTCATGCCAGGGGGAAACCTATGGTCACCCATTTTGACAGTACTCCATCATTATATGGTAATCCTAATGTTGTAATGATTGTTTGTTATTGATAGCCTATATTGGTTGTTCAACCACAAACGATTGTGCATTCATATAAATCGGTTCAACCTATTGCACTCACATCTACTCCACTTGCTAATACATCATTACCCCTATTACAGGCTCAAAGTGTTGTACCTCAACCATCTCAGGTAGGTCCTTCAACCTAATACCCTTAAGTATTGGGCCCTCAGACTCCAAATCCTTTGGCTAGTTTACAACAACCACCTGTATCCGGAATTATTTATTCACAAGTTGGATTACCTTATTATGGGATGTCATAGGCACAACCAAGTATTACCTATTCACAACCGGGTCTAAATTATTCTATTTCGGGCTATAATCTTGGTGGAAAGAGACCTTGGCAGCCACAAGCGCAAATGCCACAACCATATTTCCAACAACAAGTAGCTTACACAGGTTTTGGTCAACAGAATCCTCAAAAGTTTGCTTTATTAAAACAACCCCTATCTGGGTTACCAACAACAAATTTCTTATGTTGGTGCTCAAAGGCCTATTGCCCAAGAAATTACATCATACCCTGGTTATGCTCAACATGACTTAAATCGATAGTTTCCTTTTGTTGCAACTTTAGAATTACTTGATTTAAATCGGCTTACCAACGACCCAATCAGCTATGCTCCTTGGTGGGTGGTGATACCAAATAAATTACGCTCAAATATTCCTAAGTTTAATGGAAATCCTGGATAAGACCCATTGACGCATGTTATGAATTATAATTTGTGGTGTTCATCCAAATCCTTATACGATGACTCCATTCGGCTTTGTATTTTCAAGCGTATGCTCACAGGTTTGGCCACTAAGTAGTAAATTGAGTTACCACGAGATTCATTTTTATAATTCCACTGCCTTAGCTACTACCTTTTTGACCCACTTCTAATTACCCATACGATATCAAATTGGAATGACACTCTTAACCAATTTCAAACAGACTAATGCTACTCACATTTCTGATCATATTCATGAGTGGCATTGTCGTCGTAGAATGGTCAAACCATTTGTTCCTGATTAGCTCCTTGTTGAGTGTTTCACTAAGTCGTTGCTACCATCTATCACCGAGGATGTGGCTAAAGGTGGCATGGTCACTGAAGAGAAAGTCATTGCTCATGCCCAGTACTTAGATTTGATTTATACTCAGTCTCGCATGCTCTATGAGAAAATTCCCAACACACTACGATCTAATTTTACTGTTCCTCCTCCATATAAGGACTCTCATGCGATGATGGTATGATCGGTACTGCAAGCACACATCACTCTACTACATCTGATCCTCCACATTCTTCCGAAATTCATGCTGTGTCATCTGAAAAAGGCAAAAGTGACAAGAAACAAAGAAGTAAGAAAAAGGGGAAAGCTAAGAAAAAGAAAAATTCAACCTCACAGGAATGATCATCAGATCAACAAACTGGAAACAATCGGAAACCTCGTTACCCTTGCATAATATGTTATTAGGAGCACTTTTTTCAAGACTATCCTCACCGCACCGATGTCTCAAAAATTCTTAACACCTCGACGACATCTATTGTGTTGACATATCCATTTCTGAAACCAAACACAAATATGGTTGCTACAGATCTAGTTTCTAGTTCCCAAGTGCTTATGTTATTTGTCAGGAAGACAAAAACTGAGGTTTTGGTGTCAATGCAAAATAAATATTATGGTAGTCAGGCTACTGATCAACCTACTACCTCGATCACGGATCCGTCAATGGAATCTATACCGCTAACTGCTATTCCCGAGTTAACAATAAAGCCACCGAATGGAGTCATCCATAAATCGAAATTCAATCCTCGAGTTCGAGCTGCTCAAAATTATAATATAGTTGAATATTTGGATCAATCCCCTTCAACTATGTTGATGCTTTAGGTACTTCAAAATTGTCCCTCCCAAAAGCAGGATTTGTTCTCTGAAATTGGTGGAATCGATCCAACAAATTCCAATATTGTAGTCTTTAAGCATATGGGCTATGTGCTGCAATTACCAGCAGAATTGACATTCTCCATCCAAGTAAAGTTTCTCAACTACCTAGTTCATTTTACTATTATTGATGAGGGAGCATCTATTTACATTATGTCTCTAAAATTTTAGAATTCACTTGGTTCATCGTGCCTATCTCAATCGCCTACGACGTTAAAATATTTTAACGGTAGTACATATAAGCCTTGCGATATCATCAATAACCTGCATGTCGAATTGGGGGGAAAAAAATAATTGTTGAAGTTGAGGTCGTTGACGGACCCCTTGACTACAACATTTTACTCGGAAGGCCATGGTTTTACACTATGACTACGATCATCTCTACATATTTTAGAATGATCACCTTTCCTAATAAAGGTGTTATCATAGTCATCAATCAACTCTCCTTCTTTTCCTATAGTTCCCATGTAACTAGAAGCATTCTGTTGGTTCACGCACCCCACTAGAACTTCAAAACATTGGTGTAGGACTCTTAAAGGTTTCTTCCCTAAGGATGACCTTTACATTAACATCGCCTGTGACGCCGACATAAATTGCAAGCACAGAGACTAGCTACATGATATCTTCCACTCCATCTGGCTTAAGGAAGATTACAGATGATTCTGAAGTTGTTATGCTGGATGAATTCCTGCCGCCCAACCCAGTTGAGCCGGCATAGCAATCAATATACATAGCTTGGGCTGGGAATATGAAATCATCGTCGTCGATTGTTTGGGTCGATCATTCATTAGATTTTGGTACTCCATCTGATCCTTTTTCATCTACTTTCTTAACTGATGAGAGAATTTTGGAATCCATGATACCAGAAGGAGAACCGTGGGAATATCATCATCATTATTCTCACCTTCAACATTACGAAGAAGATAATACTATTCAACTATATCACCCAATGATCAAAACATTATTTTTGGATTATTTCCCCATTAATGCAATCAAATCTGAGTGAAATTTATAAAATATTGAGGAAACCATTTCTATCAATATTTGAACCAAACCCAGCATTGTAGAAAATATTCATGTTGACGTGTCTTATTCTTGGTCCTATGAGTAAATTCCACGCATAGATACTAGTCTCGTTGAACACACCATTACAATGTACCCTGATGTCAGACCGGTACATCAACAGCTTTGTCTTGTTCATCCAAAGAAGGTTGCTTCCATAAAAGAAGAAGTTGAAAAACTTTTGTGTGCTAGTTTCATTTACCCTGTTCCGATTATTGATTGGGTTTCCAATATTGTTCTTGTCATGAAAAAACAAGGGACAATCAAAGTGTGCATCGATTATCGGGATGTCAATCTTGCTTGTCCAAAATACAACTATCCTACTCCTGTTATCAACCTGATTATTGACGATTATGCTAGATGTGAAATATTTTCATTCATGGATGGATTTTCCGGTTACAATAAAATCAGTATCCACCCAAAGGACCAATATAAGACAACATTCATCTATCCCTGGGGAACATTCACTTATCGTAAACTCCCATTTGGTTTAAAGAACGCTGGGGCAAAATTTCAGAGAGAAATAGATTATGATTTAAATGACATCAAGCACATTGTTCAACCTTATCTAGATGATTTACGTGCGCATTCACAAAACCAGACTAATCACCCGATGTATTTGAGAGCCATATTTTTATGTTTCTGACATTACAAGATATGCTTGAATCCACATAAGTGTGTATTTTTTGTTTTTTCTGGTCGCTTGCTAGGATTCATCATCTCAAAATAAGGAATTCAAATCAACCCACTAAAGATCCAGGCTATTCTTGATGTGCCTGCACCATCAAATTTACTTCAGTTACAGAAACTTCAAGGAAAGGCTAACTTCCTAAGGAGGTTCATACCCAACTATGCCGAAATGGCTAAAGGATTTACTTCTCCCTTGAAAAATGGGATTCCCTTCCATTGGGATAAGGTTGCACAAGCTTATTTTTATGTTGTCAAGGATACACTTGTCTGGGCATCATTAATGTATCCCCTAATTATCAAAGTGATTATTTCTTATATATTGCCGCGGATGATACAACCTTTGCTATGGTATTGGTCCAAGAAGAAGATGGAATAGAACATTCGATATATTATTTGAGTCGTAATCTCAATGATACGAAAGTGAAGTATTCATACGTCGAAAAGCTCGCCTTGGCGGTCATTCAAGCTTTCCGAATATTTTTCCATTATATCCTATTCCAAAAAACCATTTTCATTTTGGATTGAAACCCCATAAAATAAATTCTGTCACGTCAATTACGAGGAGGGAATATTCAAGATGGATTGTCATTTTATAGGAATTTGATTTGGAATTCATCAAATATAAGTCAAAGAAGTCTCTAGTTTTGGCTAAGATTCTCTGTGACCTTTCCTCTGACAGTACTGCTACTACATTAGAACCATCAATTCCTGATGAGTCTCTATTTCTGATCGGATCATATGATCCTTGGTACGGGGATTTTATCATTTATCTCCAAACCTAGACTTTTCGGCCTGATACCTCTCGCTGTCAACAACAATGTATTCGATACCAAGACAAATATTATCCGATTGTCGGCGATACAATTTATCATCGTGGTGTCGAAATAATTTTAAGGAGGTCTCATGAGGATGCCAAAAAGGTTTTAAATGATTTTCATGTTGGGGCTTTTGGTGGACACTTTTCTGGATATGCTACCATGCAAAATATTCTTTGTGTTGATTACTTTTGGCCTACCATATTTTGCGACTACATCCTCGCGGTCAGAATTTTTCATGCGTGCGAGATATTTAATCGTAAAATTCACAAACCACTAGCGTTAATGCATCTTGTTATCATCGTGGGACCATTATCAAAATGGGGCATTGAATTCATGACCTGTAACCCTCGTTTGTCCATGGGGCATGGTTATATTATTGTCATAGTAGACTACTTTACCAAGTGATTCGAAGCGATGCCTACATTCAAAATCATAGGTGAAACAACTGCATTATTATTTTTCAATCAGGTCATCTCACGGTTTGGTGTTCCACAGGCTATAGTCATAGATCATGGTAAACATTTTTACAATCACATGATGAATGAGTTGACTACCAAATTAGGACTATCGCATGATAGTTCTACTCCTTATTATACATAATCCATTGGAAAAATTGAGGCTATTAATGAGATTCTTAAATGAATACTTCAACGAATGATAGGAGTTCATAAATGAAATTTCCATTTGATCTTTTACTTGGCTTTGTGGGTATACCTAACCTTGGTGATAAATGCAACTGGATTTACCCCCTTTCAATTGATGTATGGTATGGAAGCTATCTTGCCTATCCAATGTGAAATACCATCGTTAAAACTCGTTGTTGACTTGTTACCTGACACCTATACTAAAGAAGCGCGTCTTTTTAACCTCATCTATCTTGATGAAATGCGTCGTGAAGCCAAATTGGCCAACGAAGCGCATAAAAGACGTATCAAGGTGCAATACAACCAACATGTTTAGCCTCGCATCTTCTTAGAGGGTGACCTGGTCTTACTTTATGATCAGGAAGTTGATGCAATAGGTATAGGAAAATTTGAGCCATTATGGCATGGCCCCTATATTGTCAAAAGAGTTCTTGCTAAGGGTGCCTACGAGTCAGTAGATTATGATGGAATTCCATTGGTGCAGCCCCAAAATGGGTTTTATTTCAAATGTTACTATGCTTAAACATGAGTGTAGTAAAATGTTGTATTATATTTTGTATATATGGTTTTGATTTTCATTTACTGTCTTTTTTTTCTAGAGGTTTCTTAAAGTTAGTAATCCACTTTACATTTCATCGCATATGCTTGAATCTTTGGAACCATTCGTTCGGTATGTTGATGGTGCTATTCATAGTACGCAGAATCTATCCTCTATAGCATGGGCCATTTTTGCTCCGAGCGGTGATTTAGTGAGTTTTCAAAGGATTTGTATCGATCGATCTACAAAGAATATCGCTGAGTATAACGCATTGATCGAACTTATTTATGATGCCATCTCATTTGGTATGAACCGCATCATCATTAAGTTAGACTCACAATGTTAGGTCCCTATATTACTCATTTAGTCCCTTATTGTTACTAGTGTAGCCCCCTTATTGTTATTGTTGTACTCCTGTAACCACAATATTGTTATTATTGTGCCCTTACATTTTTATTGTTAGGATGGCTAGGATTATATTGTGGGCCCATGGAATCCTATATATAGAAGGAGGTTTTGGTCATTTGTATCATCCAATAATTTTTCATTTATGTAATGACTTGGAGGTTTCCCCCTCAAAGTGGCTATTTCTAAGGCATTGATCTCTCTTTTCTTCTATTTTTGGAGATGGTTTCATAACATTTGGTATCAGAGGTTTGGATTCTAGGGTTTCGCTGCTCCAAACTGGTCATCGTGGAATTTTCACAATAACGTTTTTTTCTACGAAGGTTCAGAAGCTAAAATTTATACAGCGCAAAGCCAAAATCCCGAGGAACCTCCTGTAAACATTTCAAATATTGGTTCGAAATATTTTCGGAGATATGATTTGGGGAAGTTAGGGTTTTTTCAGGCTCCTGAATTTCAACTAAAACAGGTCATCGTGGAATTATCGCTATAACATTTTGCATACAAAGTTTCAGAAGCTAAAGTTTTTACAGTGCTAAGTAGAAATCTTGAGAAACCTCCTGTAAAAATTTCAGATCTTGGTTCACAATATTTTTGGAGATATGATCTGTGGAATTTAGGATTGTTTCAGGCTCCCGAATTTCATCTCAAAGAGGTGACCGTGGGAAAAACGTCATAACTCTCTCTCTGAGCGTCATATTGGGATTCTGTAAAAAGTGGCCACAAGTACATGGAATATAGTTTTTTCTATATTAATTTTAGAGCCGAAGGAGGAAATAGTGACACGTGGAAAGTCATACAATTTCTCTCTATTGAACCAATCCATAATTAGGTCATCGTGGGAGATTGGGCATTACCTTGTCTTGAAGAATCCAAATTAGGTCAGACCTATGGCATTCAAAATAAGTTTGAGAGGGCTACTTTTGGGGAAAAATTTCACATATTGAAGATCGAAATCACATAGATAATTCAGTTTCAATATTGAGCTCCTCAAAAGCAAGAAAAAGGTGTGCATTTTTTTCAAATTACATAAGTCTCATTTGAAAAAAAATAGTTTGAATTTCTTCCAAGGGAATATTGAAGAATAGGCATCATTATTGGGTTCTAAAATGCCCCCCAAAAGTAATTCAACACCCATTAAGCCTTTAGAAGCATCTACTATGATTCATGAAGATAAATAAACACAACATGAAATATCAAAATTACAAGAGAAAGTGCAGCAAATTTTGTTATCGCAAAGAGCAATAAAAAATGAAATGGAGGTTTTGAAGAAAGGCATGGAAGCTAAGATAAATGGTTAGGAAGCTAAGATGGATGGCATGGAAGTGGGCATGGAACCTAAGATGGATGGCATGGAAGCTAAGATGGATGACATGGAAGTTAATATCGATGAAAAAATGAAGGAAAAAATGGAAAACATGAAGAATGATCTCAAATTAGACATCAAAGGTTTTGCAAATTTGATACAAGAAATGTTTCCTAATGGTGAAAATATAGTAGAGGAAACTCATGATGAGAACAAAATAAATGTTAATCGTGATTTCATAAACTCTAATGTTGGATGGAAGAACAACCATATTACTAATATGGATATGAGGAAGTTTGATGGCAAGGATCTCATAACATGGATGCTACAGATGGAGCAATATTTTGATCTAAATAATGTGCAAAACACGCAAAGGTACGCATTTCAACTTTACATTTAGAACAAAATACATTTGTATGGTATCGATGGCTTTGCTCCCGTAAAAAAATTGTCACTTGGTCAACTTTTACGGAGGAAATGATAGCACATTATGAGGATACAAAAAGCAACACCTTCTTTAGCCAATTGATAAATCTCAAACAAAAGGGTTTAGTGGTGGAGCACATTGAGGACTTCCAAAAATTGAATATAAGGGTAACTGATATTCCATTGGAACACAATATTTATGTCTTCATAGGGACTTTAAAGGATAACATCTAACATGAAGTTTGTGTTTGGGAACCTGATACATTGGGAAAGGCATTCAAGTTGGCAAGAAAAAATGAATGTAAAATTATGGCAACAAGGAAGCCTACCACTCACATATATAAATATGGAAGTTTTGCTACTCCTAGAATTCCACAACCTACAAGTTTGACACCACAACAATTGGAAGAAAAAAGAGAAAAAGGGCTTTGCTATAGTTGTGATAGAAAATACACTAGAGGTCATAAGTGTGATGGGAAGAAATTATTTTACATAGATTTTGAAGAGGAAGAAGAAAATGAACAAGAATCTTCAAAAGAAGAGGATATACACTAGGAACCAACCCTAGAAGAGGAATAAATGAGTCCGACCGTATCGTGTAATGCATTGGTAGGAATTACCACTCCTCAAAATCTCAAGATAGAAGGACATATCAAGAAGAAAAAGGTGATACTGTTGATTTATTCGGGTAGTACCCATAATTTTATTCATTGTAGGGTAGCCAAGGAATTGAATTGTTTCCTATACCCAGCACCTGAATGTCAAGTGATGGTTGCAAATGGAGGAACTATAAATTTCTCTAGAAAATGCCATAATATCAAGCAAACCATGGGGGAATATGCATTGAATAGTACAATTCTTTCCATTCCCATGGGAGTTGTTGATGTTGTACTAGGAGTATAATGGTTACAAACTTTGGGGACTGTAGCTTTTAATTTTCAAGAACTTTTCTTGAATTTTTTTCAGAAGGATATGAAGTTGAATTATAGGGTATCGCTAGGAAGTCGGGAAAGATAATAAGCTCTAATATCATGACAAAGCTTCTGAAGAAATAACAATGAGGCGTAATTTCACAATTATGCTCACTAGATGTTCCAATATTAAAATCATCTATTTCTACAGATATCCAAAAATTCTTGGACAACCATTCCAAGGTGTTTGAAACTTCCAAATGACTCCCACCTATTCGTGATCATGATCATGATATTCATTTGATTCTAGGAATTTTTCCTCCAAAAAACAGGCCTTATAGATATTCTTATGTCCAAAAGAGCGAAATTGAACATATGTTGTGAAACCAACTCCAAAAATAGAAGAAAGAGATATCAACACCTTATAAATAAGCCACTTCGAGGGGGCAACCTCAAATACATTACATGAATGAACAATTCTTGGATGATACAAATTACAAAACCTCCTTTCTATATATAGGAGTCCATGGGGCCACAATGTAATCCTAGTAGGGCCACAATGTAATCCTAGCTGACCTAACAATAATAATTTAAGGGCACAATAATAACAATATGGGGGTTACAGGGGTACAATAATAACAATAAGGGGGTTACACTAACAACAATAAGGGACTATACTAGTAATATAGGGACCTAACATGCCCCTTTCCTTTAAAAAAGTGTTGTCCTCAACGCTTGAGTAGCTCTGGGTGCTTCTGTATAAAATTCTCATCCTCCCATGTAGAATCTTCAGTGGGTAAGTTCTTCCACTCGATGAGATACTCTGAAATTGATCGATTCCGTAGTTGTCGAGTTCTTGTTTCCATGACCGCTTCTGGTTCCAATATGATTTTTCCTTCCTCATCAAGTTCTGGCAATATTGTTTGAACTGGAAGATTTTCACCTATAACCTTCTTTAAGCATGAAACATGGAAAACTGTATGCACTCGTGAAGAAGCAGGAAGCTCCAATTTGTATGCCATAGTACCAATCTTTTGCAACACCTTGTAAGGACCATAGTACTTTGGCGATAATTTATTATCCTTCTTAGCTTGCTTGAGGGACATTTGCTTGTATGGTTGTAGCCGTAAAAATACCCAATCTCCTACATCAAAACTTCTCTCGCTGCGATGTTGATCTGCCTGTTGTTTCATTCGATTTTGTGCCAAATTCAGGTTATCCTTTAAGAGTTAGAGAACTTCTTGTTGATGCTCGATGTGATCTTCCACTACTTGAACCTTTGAATTTTCTCTTAAAGATGATGTGATGGATGGTGGATGATATCCATAAAGTGCCATAAATGGGGTCATTTTTGCTGCAGTATGGAAGGAAGTGTTATACCACCATTCAGCGAGAGGTAACCACTTGACCCATTGTGTTTGTTTATCAGATACAAAACAACGAAGATATCCTTCCAAGAATTTATTTACTATCTCAGTTTGACCATCAGATTGAGGATGATAAGATGAGCTATGAGCTAATTGAGTACCCAAACAAGAAAATAACTCCGTCCAAAAATTTCCAGTAAAAATGGGATCTCCGTCGCTCACAATAACCCTTGGGCTTCCATGTAGCTTTTGAATTCTATCCATAAATGTAGTAGCAACTGTACTTGCTTTAAATAGATGAGATAATGCACAAAAGTGTGCATACTTGGTAAGTCTATCAACTACCACCATGATGACACTCTTTCCTTCGGACTTAGGTAAACCTGTGATAAAATCCATTGAAATCTCATCCCAACATTGACTTGGAATGGATAAAGGTTGTAGAAGTCCCGGGGTCTTAATTGTTTCCACTTTATTCTGCTGGCAAACCAAACATTCTGCCACAAACTTTTGAATATCAGATTTAAGGCCATCCCAAAAAAATTCTTTCTTCACCCTGTGGTAAGTTTTTAAAAATCCTGAGTGTCCTCCTAAAGGAGAAGTGTGCAATTCTAGAAGAATATTTTGTTTTAGTAGGGAATTCTTACAAAGATATAAGCGATCCTTGTACCATAAGGAATCATTTCTCCAACTAAATGTATCATATGTACTAGGATCTTATTGCAGCTTTTGAATGAGTGTCCATACATCTTTGTCCTTCTTCCATTCATCTCTTGCTTCGGTTATCCAATCTGGTTGGATAATAGAAATGGCACAAAGCAATGCTTCCACCTCTTCATTCTTTCTTGAGAGTGCATCTCCAACAACATTAAGCTTTCCTTTTTTGTAGATTATTTCAAAGTCATAACCCAACATCTTTGTGACCCATTTTTGCTGCTCTTCTGAAGATAGTCTTTGTTCCAAAAAGTGTTTAAGACTATCATGATTATTTTTTACCTTGAAGTGCCTTCCCATTAGGTAAGTTCGCCATTTCTTTAGTGCTTGCAGTATTGCTAACATTTCCTTCTCATAAATAGGTTTATGTAAATACTTTCCTTTGATTGGATGACTTTCAAAAGCAATGGGTCTTCCTTCCTGCATTAAAACAACACCAATTCCATTTCCTGAGGCATCACATTCCACAATAAAGGTTTTTGTGAAGTCTGGCATAGCTAAGACCGATGCTAGGGACATTGCCTCTTTAAGATGTTCAAAGGACTTAGTTGCTTCAGGAGTCCATGAAAATGCATCTTTCTTCAATAATGTTGTTAGAGGTGCTGCTATTCTCCCATAATTCTTAACAAACTTGCGATAATACCCTGTTAACCCGAGAAATCCTTGCAACTGCTTTATGGTTGTGGGCACTTTCCATTCCTTAATGGCTTTAATTTTGTTAGGGTCTACTTTAACACCCTCGTGAGATACAATATGACCCAAATATTCCACCTCTTGTACTCCAAAGAAACATTTGGATGTTTTTGCATATAATTGTTTCTCCTACAATAGTTTGAGCACCCCGTCAACATGTTGAACATGATCCTTCCAAGACCTGCTGCAGATTAGTATATCATCAAAAAATACTAGCACAAATTTTCTAAGGAAGGGTTTGAAAATGGAATTCATCAACCCTTGAAATGTAGAAGGTGCATTGGTAAGGCCAAAAGGCATGACCAAAAATTCATAATGACCCCCATGAGTTCAAAATACTGTTTTTGGAATATCTTCAGTCTTCATTCTAATTTGATGATATCCTGAACGAAGATCCAACTTGGTAAAATAAATTGCTCCATGTAATTCATCCAATAATTCATCAATCACAGGAATGGGAAATTTAACTTTAATGGTGAGCTTATTGAGCTCCCTATAATCCGGACACATTCGCCATGATCCATCCTTCTTGTGTACCAATACTACAGGAGCAGAGAAAGAACTTTGACTAGGTTGAATTATACCCGCCTCTAACATTTCTGCAATAATACGTTCAATTTCACTCTTTTGGAAGTAAGGATATCTATAAGGCCTAATGTTTGGAGGAACACTTCCTGGAATCAAATGAATAGCATGATCATGATCACGAATAGGTGGGAGTCCTTTGGGAGTTTCAAACACCTTGGAATGATTGTCCAAGACTTGTTGGATATCTACAGAAATAGATGATTTTGATGTTGGAAATTTTAGTGAGCATAATTGTGCAATTACACCTCGTTGTTCTTTCTTTAGAAGCTTTTTCATGACATTAGAGCTTATTATCTTTCCCATCTTCCCTGCAATACCCCATAATTTGACTTCCTTTCCTTCTAAAAAAAATTTCAAGAAAAGTTCTTGAAAATTAAAAGCTACCATCCCCAAATATTGTAACCATTGTACTCCTAGTACAACATCAGCACCTCCCATAGGAATGGAAAGCATTGGACTAGTCAATACATATTCCCCCATGGTTAGCTTGATATTATGGCATTTTCCGGAGCAATTTATAGTTCCTCCATTTGCAACCATCACTTGACATTCTGGTGCTGGGTATAGGAAACAATTTAATTCCTTGGCTACCTTACAATGAATAAAATTATGGGTGCTACCTCAATCAATCAACACTATTACCTTTTTCTTCTTGATATGTCCTTCTATCTTGAGAGTTTGAGGAGTGGTAATTCCTGCCAATGCATTACACAATATGGTCAGACTCATTTCTTCCTCTTCTAGGGCTAGTTCCTGGTGTATATCCTCTTCTTTTGAATATTCTTGTTCATTTTCTTCTTCCTCTTCACAATCTATGTAAAATAATTTCTTCTTAGCACACTTATGACCTTTAGTGTATTTTCTATCACAATTGTAGCAAAGCCCTTTTGCTCTTTTTTCTTCCAATTGTTGTGGTGTCAACCTTGTAAGTTGTGGAAATCTAGGAGTAGCAACACTTCCCTCTTTATAGAAGTGAGTGGTAGGCTTCCTTGTCGCCATAATTTTACATTCAATTTTTCTTGCCAACCTGAATGCCTTCTCCAATGAATCAGGTTCCAAAACGCAAACTTCATGTTGGATGCTATCCTTTAAAGTACCTATGAAGAGATCAATCCTGTGTTCCTCTGGAATATCAGTTACCCTTATATTCAATTTTTGGAAGTCCTCAATGTGCTCCCCACTAAACCCTTTTGTTTGAGATTTATCAATTGGCTAAAGAAGGTGTTGCTCTTTGTATCCTCATAATGTGCTATCATTTCCTCCGTAAAAATTGACCATGTGACAATTTTTTTACGAGAGCAAAGCCATCGATACCATACAAATGTATTTTGTTCTAAATGTAAAGTTGCAATGCGTACCTTTTGTGTGTTTTTCACATTATTGAGATCAAAATATTTCTCCATTTGTAGTATCCATGTTACAGGATCCTTTCCATCAAACTTCCTCATATCCATTTTTGGAATATGGTGGTTCTTCCCTCCAACATTAGAGTTTATGAAATCATGATTAACATTTATTTTGTTCTCATAATGAGTTTCCTCTACTATCTTTTCACCATTAGGAAACATTTCTTGTATCAACTTTGTCAAACCTTCCATGTCTGCTTTTAGATCATTCTTCATGTTTTCCATCTTAGCTTCCATGTCATCCATCTTAGATTCAATGCCAGCTTCCATGCCATCCATCTTAGCTTCCATGCCATTCTTCAAACCATCCATCTTAGATTCCACGCCTTTCTTCAAACCATCCATCTTAGTTTCCATGCCTTTCTTCAAAAATTCCATGTCATTTTTTGTTGCTCTTTGCGAGAGCGAAATTTGTTGCACTTTCTCTTGTAATTTTGATATGTCATGTTGCCATTCTTTGTCTTCATGAGTCATAGTAGAGCCTTCTAAAGGCTTAATGGGTGTTGAATTCTTTTTAGGGGCCATTTGAGAATCCAATACTGATATCTATTCTACAATATTCCCTTGGAATCAATTCAACTTGATTCTTCAAACAAGACTTATGCAATTCAGAAAAAAATACACACCTTTTACTTGCTTTTGAGGAGCTCAATATTGAAATTGACTTATCTCTATACTTACAGATCCTCAATATCTAAAATTTGGCCCTATAGTATTCCTCTAAAGCTTCTTTCAAATGCCACAGGTCTGACTTGATTTGGATTCTTCAAGACAAAGTTATGTCTAATCTCCCACAATGACCTAATTATGGACTAGTTCAGTACAACGAAATTGCACGACTTGCCACATGTCACTGTTTGCTCCTTTGGCTCTCGCAATTATCGATCTGGAAATTTTTCCATGTACTTCCAATCACGTTTAATCGAATTCCAATCTAATACTCAGAGAGAGAGTTATGAAGATTTTCCCACGATCACCTCTTTGAGATGAAATTAGGAGCCCGAAAATACCTAACTTCCACAGATCATATCTCCTAAAATATCGCAAACCAAGCTTCCCAAATTTTCCGATGATGTTACTTCAGATCTTGGCTCGGTATTGGGAGAGGCAGGCTTCGAACCTACGTAGAAAAAACGTTATGGAGAAAATTATGCGATGACCTTTTTAAGTGAAATTCAGGAGCTTGAAAAAAGACCTGACTTCCACAGACGATATCTCCGCAAATATTGTGAACCAAGGTCTGAAATTTTTAGACAAGCTTCCTCAGGATTTCGGCTTCGCACCCTAAAAATTTCAGCTTCTGAAACTTCGTAGAAACAAAGTTATAGCGAAAATGCCACGATGACCTGTTTGGAGCAGCGAAACCCTAGAATCCAAAGCTCTGATACCAAATGTTGTGTAACCAGCTCCAAAAAATAGAAGAAAAGAGATGTAAACGCCTTAGAAATGACCCACTTCGAGGGGGAAACCTCCAATACATTACATAAATGAACAATTCTTGGATGATACAAATTAAAAATCCCTCCTTTCTATATATAGGAGTCCAAGGCCACAATGTAATCCTAGCCGACCTAACAATAATAATTTAAGGGCACAATAATAAAAATATGGGGGTTACAGGGGTACAATAATAACAATAAGGGGGTTACAATAACAACAATAAGGGACTATACTAGTAACATAGGGACCTAACAACATATGATTACAGAAATGTTAGATGTTGGTATAACTCACCTACCAAAGTTCTTTCTCTACTCCGTATTACTGTGCACAAGAAGGATGGATTATGGCGCATGTGTCTTGATTATAGGGAGCTCAATAAGCTAACCATTAAAGATAAATTTCCATTCCTGTGATTGATGAATTATTGGATGAATTACATGGAGAAATTTATTTTACCAAGTTGGATCTTCGTTCAGGATATCATCAAATTAGAATGAAGACTGAAGATATTCCGAAACAACATTTCGAACTCATGAGGGTCATTATGAATTTTTGGTCATGCCTTTTGGCCTTACCAATGCACCTTCTACATTTCAAGGGTTGATGAATTCCATTTTCAAACCCTTCCTTAGAAAATTTGTGTTGGTATTTTTTGATGATATACTAATCTACAGCAGGTCTTGGAAGGATCATGTTGAACATGTTGACAGGGTGCTCAAACTATTGCAGGAGAAACAATTATATGCAAAAAAATCCAAATGTTTCTTTGGAGTACAAGAGTTGGAATATCTGGGTCATATTGTATCTCACGAGGGTGTTAAAGTAGACCCTAACAAAATTAAAGCCATTAAGGAATGGAAAGTCCCCACAACCATAAAGCAGTTGCGAGGATTTCTCGGGTTAACAGGGTATCATCGCAAGTTTGTTAAGAATTATGGGAGAATAGCAGCACCTCTAACAACATTATTGAAGAAAGATGCATTTTCATGGACTCCTGAAGCAACTAATGCCTTTGAACATCTTAAAGAGGCAATGTGCCTAGCACCAGTCTTAGCTACGCCAGACTTCACAAAAACCTTTATTGTGGAATGTGATGCCTCAGGAAATGGAATTGGTGTTGTTTTAATGCAAGAAGGAATACCCATTGCTTTTGAAAGTCGTCCAATCAAAGGAAAGTATTTACAGAAACCTATTTATGAGAAGGAAATGTTAGCAATACTGCATGCACTAAAGAAATGGAGAACTAACCTAATGGGAAGACACTTCAAGGTAAAAACTGATCATGATAGTCTTAAACACTTTTTGGAACAAAGACTATCTTCAGAAGAGTAGCAAAAATGGGTCACAAAGATGTTAGGTTATGACTTTGAAATAATCTACAAAAAAGGAAAGCTTAATGTTGTTGCAGATGCACTCTCAAGAAAGAATGAAGAGGTGGAAGCATTGCTTTGTGCCATTTCTATTATCCAACAAGATTGGATAACTGAAGCAAGAGATGAATGGAAGAAGGACAAAGATGTATGGACACTCATTCAAAAGTTGCAGCAAGATCCTAGTACATCCGATACATTTAGTTGGAAAAATGATTCCTTATGGTACAAAGATCGCTTATATCTTTGTAATAATTCCCAACTAAAACAAAAGATTCTTCTGGAATTGCACACTTCTCCTTTAGGAGGACACTCAGGATTTTTAAAAACTTACCACAGGGTGAAGAAAGAATTTTTTTGGGATGGCCTTATATCTGATATTCAAAAGTTTGTGGCGGAATGTTTGGTTTGCCAGCAGAATAAAGTGGAGACAATTAAGACCCCGGGACTTCTACAACCTTTATCCATTCCAAGTCATCGTTGGGAGGAGATTTCAATGGATTTTATCACAGGTTTACCTAAGTCTGAAGGAAAGAATGTCATCATGGTGGTAGTTGATAGACTTACCAAGTATGCACACTTTTGTGCATTATCTCATCCATTTAAAGAAAGTACAATTGCTACTACATTTATGGACAGAATTCAAAAGCTACATGGAAGCCCAAGGGTTATTGTGAGCGACAGAGATCCCATTTTTACTGGAAATTTTTGGACATAGTTATTTTCTTGTTTGGGTACTCAATTAGCTCATAGCTCATCTTATCATCCTCAATCTGATGGTCAAACTGAGATAGTAAATAAATGTTTGGAAGGATATCTTCGTTGTTTTGTATCTGATAAACAAACACAATGGGTCAAGTGGTTACCTCTCGCCGAATGGTGGTATAACACTTCCTTCCATACTGCAGCAAAAATGACCCCATTTATGGCACTTTATGGATATCATCCACCATCCATCACATCATCTTTAAGGGAAAATTCGAAGGTTCAAGCAGTGGAAGATCACATCGAGCATCAGCAAGAAGTTCTCCAACTCTTAAAGGATAACCTAAATTTGACACAAAATCGAATGAAACAACAGGCAGATCAACATCGCAGCGAGAGAAGTTTTGATGTAGGAGATTGGGTATTTTTACGGCTACAACCATACAAACAAATGTCCCTCAAGCAAGCTAAGAAGGATAATAAATTATCACAAAAGTACTATGGTCCTTACAAGGTGTTGCAAAAGATTGGTACTATGGCATACAAATTGGAGCTTCCTGCTTCTTCGCGAGTACATCCAGTTTTCCATGTTTCATGCTTAAAGAAGGTTATGGGAGAAAATCTTCCAGTTCAAACAATATTGCCAGAACTCGATGAGGAAGGAAAAATCATATTGGAACCAGAAGCGGTCATGGAAACAAGAACTCGACAACTACGGAATCGATCAATTTCAGAGTATCTCATCAAGTGGAAGAACTTACCCACCGAAGATTCTACATGGGAGGATGAGAATTTTATACAGAAGCACCCAGAGCTACTCAAGCGTTGAGGACAACACTTTTTTGAAGGAGAGGGGCATGTTAGGTCCCTATATTACTAGTATAGTCCCTTATTGTTATTAGTGTAACTCCCTTATTGTTATTATTGTACCTTTGTAACCCCCATTCTGTTATTATTGTGTCCTTCAATTATTATTGTTAGGTCGGCTAGGATTACATTGTGGCCCACTAGGATTACATTATGGCCACATGGACTCCTATATATAGAAAGGAGGTTTTGTAAATTGTATCATCCAAAAAATTTTCATTTATGTAATGTATTGGAGGTTTCCCCCTCGAAGTGGCTATTTCTAAGGCATTGATCTCTCTTTTATTTTATTTTTGGAGCTGGTTTCATAACACACAACTTGTTGTACTGCAACTTAATAGCGTTTATATTTTTCGAAATCCAACACTGCATCATATGTTCCTAAGAGTTCCACTTTTGGAAATAAATTTTGATTTCATTCAATATCAACACATTTCCAGAAATTTGAACACATTAACTGATTCATTAGCGAATTATATTTTAAATAGATATTTTCAGCACATGTAAAGACATATTTTCAATTCACATCATATAATTGAATAGGATTGTAAAAAAAACATAGGAAAAAACTTGAAAACAAAATATATAGATAGTTATAGGTTTTTGCAAAATTTGCGCCCAAGACACATTGGTCATATGACCTCAAAATGTATGCAAAATGTCAAAAGTAAACTAGTGATGTTCATGATAACAAGCTATTGATATAGCTATCCTAAGCAATTACCACATCCAACAGTTAGGAACGCCATTAATATGGCATTGTAGTCTCATAGGTAACTCTTTGATACAAAAATCCAGAACATCGAGAGTCAATCGCTCCACATGTTGTAACTCAGCAAGAGTCTCGGTCATATCTAAATCCAAAAGGACTTCTCTCCTAACAACCCTCTCTACTGGCTCATCTGCTCCCTACTCTGGCTGACCCACTGGTTGAACTCAACCCACATCTGCATACATCAAAAATTTATTTTAGTCTTGGGAAACATAAAAATACAAAAATATGTATAAAACTTAGAAAAAAATTAAAAAAACATGGTCAAAACATTCTTACCAATCGCACCCCACTGAACATCATCTAATAGAATCAAGTCTGGATCTCATTGGAAATCTATGCCTGCTTATTCATACTAATCTATGGCGATCATCTCTCATCTAAACCAGGCAAAGAATGCAGTAGAGAATATGATGCTCGACTAACCAACATGTCTACACATCAATTCAACCCATCTCTGCATCCATGGATCTCTAGGGCCAGATATACCCAGTGTAGCATGTTGGTGTTGCATCAATGGAATCTGCTCTAAGGCAAAGGAAATCAAGATCAAGACATAGTTGAAATTATTCTTCCTTCCTCCCTTTTCTTTGGTCAACTGTTATTTCATCTGAAAGAGGAAAACTTAAAGCTAGTTAAATATTGTTGGTCCTAAACACTCCAGTGCATATTGCATGTATGTTATGTTTGCCACATGTAGTGTAGCGGAACCGTAAAGCTTTGCAATGCTAAACAAGATGGTCCTCAAAGGAAAATCATGTAAATCACGGATGTTTATTTTCCCATCCTTACATGGTTTAGTCCCTGGATGATAGTGTTGCAATATGTAACCTCTCACTATCTCTCCTCCAAGAGCAGATCTTGAGAAAGAAATGGGAGAACCTCACCTCGATAATCTAGTGAGAAAATAAATGTCCACTAATATTGGGACCACTTTATCCCCAATGTGAAAATCATGTAGTACTGGATCCAATGAATGAAAAAGGAACTCCAATAGTTCCATTTGTTGCCTCATACCCGACAATCTGAAGTACTTTAGCGACCTAAAATCTCTAAGGGCTCTTACTGTACCTAGATCGTTTAGGGAAATCATTTTCTATTCTTCATGTTCACTTTCCCTCCATGTAATCATCATCTTGATCTGATGAATACCTAAAACACAATCATAAGCTTCATTAGGATCCATTTCATGCAAAAAAAATGGTAAATTTTGGGCACACAACAAAAAAAAATAATGATAATTGCACCCAATGCACCCCAGGTCAAGGGATAGAGCGTTGCAATGCATCTGGCCTTCAGTTTCAGTGCACTGGAATGCACATTTCGACATTCAAGGGTGTGTTTCCCTCTGGGTGTAGTAGATTTACCCTAAGGGGATAAAAACCCTAAACATTTACCATTAAATGCAATGAAAATGATACTAAAAGAAAGCGAAGGTTCATAGCTCCAACCTGGATCGAACGGAAAAAGAAATTGTCCACAGAATCTGTCGCAATCAACTACTGAAGTTCAGGAGAAAAAACTAGTTCAAAGGTCCTAATTTTAAAATGGTAACTTTGGAATGGGAAAAATGAATGGTAAAAAATCTTTAATTAGTCAATTTGATTATTTCAAATAATATTTAATGCTGTGACTATGGTTTTTATTTATTTTTTCTATTAAACATATATTTTTTTAATTTGTTTGATGTTTTTTTAACGTATTTTACAATTGATATAGCATTAGTCAGCGCACACATATTAAAGAATTATTCGACCACAAATCATACTTTTATCATTATTTTTTGAGCTTTGATAAAAAATGAAAAAGGACTCGAAGGAGACTTTTTATCTCTTTTTTGAGCTTCGATAACTATGAAAAAGGAACTCTTGGAGTCTTCTTTACCTCTTTTTAGACTCGATGATGTGAAAATATTGTCGAGCACTTGTCTTTCCAAGCTCGTAAAATTAAATGAAACGAAATCTACTCGCATATAAGTTTAACCCTTTTTTTGGACTAAGTTAAATTATTTACGAAAAAAGAAAACCTTATTCGAACATGGCTAAGAGGTTTTCCGAGGTATCATTTTACACTTTTTCGGACCTCGAGTGACAAATATATGAAAAAGGACTCGTGGAGTTTTATTTTGTCTCTTTTAAAACTCTCTAAACATGAAAAAGGACCAGCGTCACTATCATTAGGCTCTTTTAAAACATAAAATAGCGATGGACTTGTTGATCATGGCAAGAATCGAGTTTCATTTATCAATAGACTCGTTAAATTATTAAATAGCAATGGATTCGCCCGAAGGGTTGAATTATATATCAAGCATATGTTACACTCATCAAGCTTCTTAAAAAATAAAGAGGTATTGGTCGACAAATTACCCGGGAAAAATTTCGGAAAAAGAACATAAAAATTTATGGTAGCAGGTCGCTCTTGAACATGACACTTTCACTCCATCATCGTGACTATTGGGTTGGGTAATCTTCTTAATGGTTCATCATACCTTCACTTCGGTTCTGAGTCAATGTGGCCAACTCATCTTAGTGTCGCTGATATGTTCAGGAGAAGTCTTCCAGTAAAATCCTCATCCTTCTGCAATACTTATAAACCTTCATTTTCATGAAAGTCACCCCTGAACATTGCTATATCAAATCACATTTAGTCTATGAAATTAGTAACTCCTATTTCATGATAAACTTGCTTCCTGTCAATATCAGCTCTTCATCCAGGAAGTTTACTTAGAAACATCTTCCAGTACCCTAAGCCTTATTACATCATCGACAAGTTTCTCACTTCCCGACCTTTGACTGAAAGATTTTTTTTGGCATTCGACATCAAATCATGTATTCATGCCTTGAAAATTGTACTAATGTACCTTGAGAGTAATTTACATCAATGATGGTTTTCCCACGTCTATTAACAGCTCACATCATTGGTTGGTAATTAGACGATGTCTTACCATATTTTACTACAAATCATATATTCACATGGTTAGACTTGTACTTGAATGATTGAGTGAATGAGATAAGAAGACCTCGGATCTAGTTTCATCCATATGGGTTGTGATTTTGAAATTTTTGTACACATCATCTGTATGATGGCTTTACATACTGATCATTATTTGAACATGGGCCTATATCTGTAAGCATGTCTATATTAGGAAACATTCCAATGTAAACGAATTTCTGAATTATGTACATGTTATTATATAGTTTATGTGTTGAGAATGGGAATGCCTCCCTCATCAATTTGTGATCAAAATGAAATATATCATGATGTAATGTATTACAATATTGATGCAGGTCATCATCCTCTTCAGTTCCTACTCATCACATCGTAAAGAATCTCATCCAAATACTATTATTATTTTTACTTCATGCTTTAGGTGGCAACTGTTATAGGTTAATTTGGGCATCATCCCCCAAGACCTGGTCAAACTAGACATCATCCCACCAATGAAATAGGGTCTATCATCCCCTTATATTTCAGTTGCTATATGCCCTAAGAGAAGAAATTTTCATTCATGGATTCTATTGTGAGATTTCCAAGGTTTGAAGTATATGTTATATGACCCACTGATTCACCAATGCTCATCTGCAAGGGACTAACTGCGTTGTGATGCCAATTCATCCATGCAAGGGTGCAATGTAGTGAACTTCCTGACACTCAAGGGTGCGTTGGTCACCTGGGAGCGGAATTCTCATTGTTTCGGGAATCTCCACATTACCAATGCCTTCTAGAAGAGTCCATAGTGTCATACTTTGAATCCAAGTGTCCATCTAACACCTCTAAACTTTAAAACATGTATTGCCTATTATTAGAAAGTCATTCATTGAGAAACTACCATCAATTTCTCTATAAATTGAGCACTCATCCTATTTCTATGGAGGAAGAATTTGGTGCAAAGTTATGATGTTAGATTCTCATTTGATAAGATAGTGAAAGTATTGATATGTTGCTGAGATGATATTGGATGTGATGAGGCTAGAATGAAGTTGGAGCAGGTTCATGACAAATCGATCATTTGGTTGTAATCTTCTCCTCCTACTCTCTAAAAAATATTGTTGCTCATTTTCCCATACATATGTCTCTATTTCTTGTGCAATGTATTCATGAATGATGTATATATTTTAGATCTAATCGGTTTGATTTGAGTAAGATAAGTAGATACTTGTATATTGTATGTTGTTTTTTGTTCTCTGTTTGTGTTTTCAGGATTCGATCTAGTGACTTGAGTTGGATTGAGAGCGATGGTAACAACCACAGAAGGAGAAGGAGAAGTGAAAGAATCACAAGTAGGATTTATTCCCATTCTGTATATCTGTTTGTTTTAGATAAAATAATAGTTGTTCTTTCCTTTGTTGTTCTACGTGATAAACAACACACTTAGGGAATTTGATTTATTTGTAGATCACAATTCCGTATAACAATATCTATAATCAATTATGAATCATCTTCTCATCATCTCAAATTACTTGATATGGAAAATGAAAAATATTCTTAACATCATCCCAAAATACCTAATATGGGTAACAAGAAATGTTATATCCCTTTAACAAAAAAGTGAAAGAGTAAGTAGAAGAAGAATTATTAGGCTAAGTCTATTATCAAACACTTCTAATGATTTTACCAATCAAATATTCCACTAGTTTTGCACCAAAAGGGCATTGTAGAGGTGGGGTGCGAATTTTATCACAAAGAGAGACCTCAAATGTGAAAATATATCTATAAGGTGGAATGTGTAGGGATTTGATCACATCAAATGTTTCAAGATATTGATAAGGTGGAAGGTGGAAGGTTTTCCCACCGAGTATTTTTTTTTCATCCCTCTAATCATACTGATATTGATAGATTAGTAGATTGATTTTACAAATTTGTAATTCTTGTAATTATACTGTTATTGATAGAATAGAAGATAGATTCTCCAATAATATTAACCAAGTTTCTTAAAAAATAATATTAGCATAATATGCATTTAGAAGGGGAATTGAGTGGAATATTACTCCTGGGTAGAAAAGACATAACACATTTTAAAATTTTTCAAAAAAGGTATAAATGATTTAATATTTCAATGTTTTTTTTATTGATTTATTCATAATAAGGAGGGAAAAAAGTGCTAGTATTGTAGTGTAACATGGAAAGGGTGGTAGCGTCAATGAAATAAAAATGACCTTAATATTTTTCGAATGAAGGGATAAATAAGTCGTATGAGACAATGTTTTGTTGATGGGCCCTTTAATTAACCTTATAATTGCTCATAAAGAAAACCAAAATATTTTTCATTTAATTTTGAATCGTGGCTCGTATGGAAGTGACTACACACTATATATGCCTTGGATCACACTTTTACCTTTCATTTGTTTTGTTTTTTTGTTTTTTTAGTATTAATTATTACTTTGGAAGATGAAATATATGCGCTCATGTTTAGTAAATTTCTACAAATTCATAAGTAACCGAAAAAAGGTACTTTAAAAGTAAACATGCTTACAAGAAATTAAAAATTGCACAATTGAAGATAATGGAGAATATTGTATTATAGGAGAGAGTTTGTTTGTTAGTTGTACGAGTGTCCTAGATTATGATTAGTTCCTATTTTCTAGGAGCCATTATAATATCCATAGTTTGATGTAAACCTATATATTTTTTATTTTATGATTAATTGAATAGAGCGTTCTCTGCTTGGGAAATATCTAGGTGCAAATTTCTCACCCGTGAGCTGCTAGTTTTAGTATATAAGTTTCATATTCTATTTTTAACATGGTATCAGAGCTGGTGAGTGCCTTAGTGGTTGAATTGAGTTCCTTAGTGGTAGAATTGAGTGCCTTAGTGGCTAAATCGAGTGCCTTAGTGATTTGGAGCTTAAATTTTTCTCAAAAAATAAAAGCAAAGCTTGGATTGATGTGAACCCGAACAAATGGATAGTGCTCGTCGTCCCGAATTCAACCGTAAGCCATTTCATGTGAAATCGACACTGTATGCTCCCATAAAAATGTCTCCGTTCACTTTTGTAAATAGGAAAATTTTGTAAAAAAATATATATAGTGAGGGAGCTCAATCAGCAAATTCATACTACTAACATGGCATGTCACTCGAATGCTAACGTATTGTGTCAAATTTTTGGTCAACGCATTCCTCCGACTAATGGGAGACTTCCAAGTGGCAGCTGAGGATTGGTTCAAAAGTTATGGTGTGTTGCCGTGATTTCATTAGTTTTTAAGGGCCAATGAAGAGGGGACAAGTGGCTCAACCCGGGGCCACCACGTTCCCTCCTCACAAGGTAATAAAATATTTGTTATAACCGAAGGACCTAGTAGGGCTTGAACACAATACCTCCACCACCAACAATGCACGCCACATGCCACTAGTCCGCCTATGCATTAGTTCTTAACAACTATAGCACACCGCTTATATTTGAATTGTAACCAATCCTCCAACTGGGGGAAGTGCCAACCAACTCCCAAGCAATAAAACTGTGGCCCATGACCAACGACGAAGCACTGGAGGAGCTTAACCTATAAATGTGTTTAGTTAGCCCTTCAGCGGGTTTAATTAACCCTAATTTGAACTTTATTAACATTAATCTGGATTAAACATAAGAGCACTGCTTAGCACTAATCCCGAATTAACTAACATCTAAGTGCAGCTAATTAACAACTAATCAGTCAGTTAAGTTTGTCGGTCTGCCAAATCTGGTGGAAATGCTATTTTTGGCACTAGCTAGTCCGAGTTAGCTCCAGTTAGCTAAGTTGGGTAGAAAACTGTGGACAAACTTGGAGAAGTCATAACTTATAGAGTTTTTGACCAAATTGATGTAGAAAGAGGCTAAGGTACAATTTTTGAGTATTATGGACTCAATGGGACAGGAGTCTCAGGAGCCATGGAGCACTCTAGATAGGTTGTTTTGAGATGAAGTCAAAGGGTACCATGGTCAGCCATGGTGTTGAAACAACTCATGGATGAGTTGATTGTTGAGTATGGCATCAAGGGGTTGTTTTCTCTCCATGTTATTTTTGTAACAAAACTCTTAATAGTCTTGTAGCTTCTCATACTCTTCTTCCCTTCTTTATTTTATTGAAGGAGAGTTTTTATTCAAGTTCTACATGGTGTTTTGTAAAGGGGTAGAATTAACTTTGAAGCCGAAGGCTGGGATCTTGATGTAAGATGCCTAATGTGCCGATTGTTACATGCTTAACTGAACGTTAGCATGCTTATGGAATGATGTACTTGCAGTAATATGTTTGTTTGTAGGAGAAACTTATCATTCCCTTGTTCATCATTTCATGTACTCCTTATTTCATTCATTGAGCCTAATGAGAAGGGATAAAGCCATAAATCTCGTCCAAGGAGATGTATCTGAGGGGGGGTGTGCTCCTTAAAAAATTGTTGGTGTTGATTGATGGTTATAGTTTTCATTCCATGTTTGATGTCATGCAACATAATCCGTAAACAAAAATTCAACAAAAACACTTAACACCACCTACTTCTACTTGTTATTTTGAGGACAAACCTTAGACACAAATTCTTATATTTTGAACAGGATCTTAGCATAACATTACTAATATTCCATTCATATCAGATGGTATTAGAGCACATGGTTTGTTTTGTGTAATAAGGTATTGTTTTTTATGCAAGTGGTGTGTTTTGAAGCTCAAGTGAGGAGAAAAGATTTTGGAAAGGAGAGCAAGTCTCTACCACTAGTTCTACCTCAAAGCTCCAGCTTGACGTGTAGGAATTTATAGGGTAAGTTCCTTAGATCAAATACCAAAGGTTAGTGCTCACAAATATATCATAGATCAGTATACCAGTATTTTACATGGTTAAAACCCTCAAAGAGGGAAATAGTACACGACCTGAGCCAATGCGGCCACTTTAGGCAATTTATTAATATAAAGAATGAGAATTTACATAAGCTTCTCTCATAAATGGTTGCCAGAAAAATTACCCTCTATTCTCTTTAAATAGATATCATGGACTAATCGGGTGCTAAGCCATGAATCAAGTGTCGGTAATACCAAGGAGATAGTGAACCATCAGATCACTACATATCGTGACCGTCATATTATAAGTTACAAATGTACATAGTAAAGAAAAACACTTTACCTAACTCTATGTTAGAACAAGTTATGATTAACTATTTCCTATGTGTTGGAATATCCTAACATCCCCCCTTTAGAACAACTTGGCATAGGATTGAAGGATTTACAAAGTTGGCACAATAGGAGACTATTTCCTATGTGTCGGAATATCCTTAAATTCCCCCTTAAGAACAACTTGGGATAGGATTGAAGGATTTACAAAGGTGACACAATAGGAGAAGGAAGGAGGAATTAGAGCCTATCCCCCCTTAATGATAACTTTCCTGAACTCCGAGCATAGATCGAAGTTTGGTAAACTTCGCTTCTGTGAGAGCCTTTGTAAAGATATTAGCAACTTGATCATTGGTTGAACAATATTACACTTCAAGAACATGATCGCGAATGAGATTTCTAATGAAGTGTATGTGTAGCTAAATGTGTTTCATGTGCAGATGGTGAAATGGATCTTTGCATAGCTGAATGGAACTTCGATTATCAAACCAAAGTGTAGTTGGATGCTACTGATGAGGACCAAATTTGGCCAGGATCTGACGAAGCCACAGGGCTTCCTTTTTGGCTTCAACTACACCACGATACTCTGCTTCTACCGAAGAAAGAGAGATTGAAATTTTTTTCTTACAAGACTATGTAATGGGTCCTGAACCAAGAGTGAATACATAGCCTGCAGTAGACTTCTGGTCATCAGGGTCACCAGCCCAATCAAAATCAATGAAACTAATCAAAAATGGAGATGCTATTACACTGTAATGAATCCTGAACTGAACTGTACCTCGAATATATCGAAGTATTATTTTAGCTGCATTCTAGTGACTTTCATGAGGCTTGTGCATAAACCGAGAAACAGGACCAACGACAAAGGAAAGGTCAGGATGGGTATGGGTTAGATACAAAAGTTTACCAACAAGTTGAGGGTATAAGGTAGCATCAAATTTAGGGTAAGTAAAAGTGACTGAGTGATTGACTCCAGACTGAAAGGGAGAAGGGGATGGCTTATAGTCTGCCATGTGAAAGTGGCGTAGAATATCACATGTATACTTGGATTGAGAAAGGGTAATACCTTCTTTGGATTACAAGACTTCAAGACCAAGGAAATAATCAAAGTGTCCTATGTCTATCATTTCAAACTTCTTTTTGGGGCTAGACTTCACGTGGTTTATATGGTTGGGATCACTACTAGTAAGGATAAGATCATCAACATAAAGAACAATGATGATTAAGGACTTACCCAATTTCTTGGTGTAGATAGTGTTTTCAGAATGACATCTAGAAAATCCATTATCTAAGAGAAAGCTATCCATTTTGGCATACCAAGCCCGAGGAGATTATTTGAGACCATAGAGAGACTTCCTAAGGCCACAAACAAGGCTAGAGTCATTTTGGATAAAGCCAGGGGGTTGTTCCATGTAGATTTCTTCTTGAAAATCCCCATGTAAGAAGGCATATTTAGCATCCATCTGATGGAATTCCCATTTAAAGGAGGCAACAAGGGAAAGAAAAAGGCATATAGAATTCATTTTTTCAACAGGGAAGAAGGTTTCAGCATAGTCAATGCCTTCAACTTGTGAAAATCCTTTAGCAACAAGATGAGCTTTATGTTTATCCACTTTTCCATCTGGTCCAAACTTTTCTCTATAAACGCATTTGCATCTGACAAGTTTCTTTTCCTTTGGAAAAGGAACAAGATCCTAAGTATTGTTTGCCAATAAGGAACAATATTCTTCATTCATAGCTGCATCCTAATCTGGATGACCTGAAGCTTCTTCAATGGTGTCTGGATCAGGATTTTCTTGAACTTGAGCCAATAAGGAAGAGGCTCTTTCAAACTGAGAACATGTACAACGTAATCTGCAGGGCCACCTGTAAGAGCACCTATTGCATCCCAGGTAGAGCGGGCCCATCTTGGAAGCTGTGGAGCTGAAGGTATATCTTGAGGAGGTGGAGGAGTATTGTCATCCTCGCTATCATCATATGAACTAGAGGGAATGTTGTCAAAAATAGAAGAGGTAGAGAGAGGTGGCACATGTGCCGAATCATGCTCACTGGCCAAAGGTGGAACACCCACCGAAATAGGCTCGCAGGCCAATATATTTTCATCAAATTTTACATCTCTTATAATGATTTCATTTTTGGATTTTTGTTTAAGAAGTCTATATCCTTTGACATCTTCAGAATATCCAACAAAAAATCATTTTTCACCCTTAGTTTCTAAGGCTTTATGTTTCGCATATGGAATATGGGCCCAAGCTTGACTTTAAAAAACACGAAAGTGACTTACGTGTGGTTTGATTGAGCTCTAGGATTATTTTGGATTTTTATTCCTAAAAACCTTAGTAGGAGTGCGATTTACTATGTAATTTTCACAATTAATTGCTTCTGCCCAAAAATTAAGACAAATTCCTTTAGAATGAAGCATACAGTTTGAAATTTATTTTAGAGTGTGATTCTTCCTTTCAGCTACACAATTTTTTTGTGGAGTATACAAAATAGTATGTTGCAATTGAATGCCATGCTCAGTGAAAAAGTGGATAAATTTTTGGTTAACATATTCTCCTCCATTGTCAGATCTTAAGTTAAGAATGTGATGTCTAAATTTTTTCTCAACAAAAGCCTTAAAGGTAAATAACATGATAAGAACTTCACTCTTGATTTTTAATAAGTACACCCAAGTGCATCTAGAAAATAATTAATGAAAGTTAAGAAGTAATTGTATGCAGAGAAAGAAACAACTGGAAGTGGACCACATAAATCACTATGCACAAGCTTCAAAGGGGTTGAAGTGTGCCAAGAGGCACGTTTGTCAAAACTATCTCGATGATTTTTTATGAATACACATCCAAAACAAACACCATCTCGGCAAGATACCATAGGAAGAACTATCACCATATCTTATTTACATAAATTTTGAAGAGAGCGATAGCTTAAGTGACCAAATCACTCATGCCAAATTTTTCTCAATTCATCATTATGAGCAACAAAAATGGAGGGAAGAAATTATGAACCAAAGTTGTCAAACTTATACAACCTTGTGGAATCATCAGCAATGCCATTAGCTAAAATATGTCTAGGATCTTTGAGGTCCTTAATGACAACATCATGAGGTGAGAATTCTACTATTTTCCCTTCACCTGAATGAGTTATCTAATAAACAGATAAAAGGTTGTAGGATAAGGTAGGTGTTAGCTCCCTGTAATTAGCAAGATTGGCAAAGTCCAACTGCAGGGAGAACACTTATTTCAACCATTTTGGGATTCTAGGATCTAGCCCTCCTGAATCTAGAGAGGGATCTCTCCAATAAAGTGCAAATATTGATTTATCTTTAAAGCTTCTGGTTAATGATAATAGGTTAGTTATGAAGGCCGAGGGTTTTGCTTTGTTTTGTATGGTTGAGCATGATTATTAGTAGAGTGGAAAGTCCTAAATGGAAAAAATTTCAAAGGTGTGAAGTTGCAAGCAATCAGAACAAGCTTTAGCTGATTAGATAGATATGACATTGTTTTTTGGTCCATTGGGCTATGGAGTCATAATAGGGTTTAATTGAAACAACAAGGTCCAAGAGTGGTCCATGGGGCAAGTCATCTATGTCTAAGGATCTCTTTAAAGTTGATTTTATGGAATGAAATGATACAACAAGAAGGGGAAATAAAAAAATGAAGAACAAAGAGCAGCCTAAGATCAGTTAAGTACTTTGAAACTATCCTACTTTTGGCATACACTTAAGAGAGACATGAAAGTAATCTAAGATCTGGTAAGTACTTCGAAACTAGCTAGCTTTTGATACACTTTCAATAGAAAAAACACTTTAAACACAAAGGGAAACTTTAAAAGCAACTATTTGGAGAAGAAACTAGAGGACATGGCTCACTATAAACCTCCCTAACTCTGCTTTACTTGGTAAAATTTCAAGACAGATACATGAGATAACAAATAATAGTCTAAGATCAGGTAAGGACTTTGAACCTAGCCTGCTTTCAACACACTCTTAGGGAAACTTTCAGCTAGTTTTTGGGGATAAAACTAAAGGACAGGGTTCACCATTACTTCCTTAGTTCATCTCTACTTAACATAAACTGAAAATAACATTTAGGAACAATATTTAGTTTAGACAGTAGGATGAGGGAATGCCAACATTCCTAACTGCTTGAACTGAATTAAATCATTCCTAAACAACACAGTTTGGAGGAAAACATATAGATAAAGCTTATCAGTCATAGAAGGGTACTGATATATAGTAAATCCTAACTCTATGCTTGTTGTTCCTTATCAGAGAAGATGGACAAATCAAAAACAAAAATAAAATAACAATTTATAATAAGAAATAACATCACCGTTGACATAGACCAAGATCCCATAAATCAGCTTGTACTGATGGTTTAAACCAGTTACAGCTTTAAGTCCAATGTTTCAGTTCAAAAATCATCTTCACTTCTTAGCCTAACTTATTTAATCACAAATAGAGCTTCAAGAGCCTGTGAACACTATTTACAAGTAGAAGTTTCAAGCTCAAGTATATTTCAAAGTTCTGCAACCAACATTTACAATGAACTCCTCAATGAGATTTTATAGAAGGATGAGGAGGTCGAAAGAGAAAAGATCTAAGGTTTCAATTAATACAGATTTAGTACTTCTCGCCCTTTGAGGAGCTCAATGGAGAAGTTTACATATATTTGTCTTTATTAATTGTTTTACATTTAAGATTTAAGCTCGGTGGGAGCTTTTGTTGACTTTAAGGCTCTGTTTCATGATATAATAACTCTACTGATATTTTTTTCATTGAGTTATTTTGGCAGAATTAACTATTCAGCTACATTGAGGAAAATATATTCTTTTCTGATCATAACTCGGCCTCTGTTGAATGCTTTGAGGCTACAGGTGGCATTGGGTAGCTGAGAGGAATCAATTAGCCTTTTATGCGGCGGTGGAGGCTCTTTCTTGACTTGATAAATCTTTTGATTTGTCTTTAAATGTGTTTTAATTCAGAGGATTAGGCCTTTGATTTTTTCGATCTTAGCCGTAATCCTCCAAAACTGTGAAAACGGTCTTAAATCCTTCATTTCTGGCTTGATTTAATCTTCAACACTGATACTCTTTTGTTTTGATTTAATACTCTGTGTCTTGTTGATGTGCAAGTTTACAAAGGGTTCGTATAGCATCAATGCCCATAAAATATTGATGAAACATGGCTTTGAATCCCTGTGGATGGTTACTCTTTAATAAAATAAAGCTTGAAAAGATCGTCATCCTCGGCTTTAATTTTCTTTTGAAAATATTTTAAATCCTGCACAATACAATAAAAATTAGAAAACCATGTGTCATAGGCAAAAACTGCTTTTAGGAGGCTTGGGTTAGGAGCACGGCCATTGGATGGCAACATCCAATGGTGGATATTGGGCGTTGAAAACCTTTGGTAGAGGCGGAGGGCACTAGTATAAAGTGAAAATGATCTGGGACTATTGATCTATAGAGATCAACGTTCGAGGAGGAATGCAATATAATATAGTGCAAAAGGGGATAAGTGGTTTCGGGAAGGAAAACCACGAGTTTCATGTGGCTAAAATAGGAAAAGGTGGGTTTCACTTTTTGACCGCGATATGCATTCCCGCCTGACATGTGGCTTTAGAAAACAAATTATATCGTGTAGCCCTCAGGAAATTAACGTTCGCGCTTGAAGTTACGTGAAAACGCGCGTCAACCATTGGATCTGGGGTCTCATATCTAACGGTGAGGAATGAGAGTGATATCGGATAGATGCACGGGCGAAAGCAGAGGGAGCGGTTTTATCTGAGACGTTTGATCGAAGATTTGGACGGTGGAGATCAGATATGGAGGGAGGTAGGACCCACAGGGGTAGGGCCTGTCGGGGTTAATATGGGCCGTTGGATGAAACAGATCGACGACTCAAATGTGATCTGTGTTTTAAATGAAATAATACGAAGGCGTAGAATGGGTTAATAAGGACCGTTGATCTGCAGAGATCAATGGACAGGGTTTGGCCTAAAACATTTATGAAGCGGGACGCATGATTTTTAACCAAAGTTGGTAGATGCGATCTAGACTGTCTGATCTGGACAAGTGGACGACCCAGATGCAATCAGAGGCATGCGATCGGCGGGGGAAGAACTTGAATGGTGCCGATGCGATTGGTTGTGGACCGTTGATCTGTAGATCAGATCGACGGCGGAGAACTCATCAGGGGCTGACCAATCGGGGGTAGCATAATGTTAACGCGCCCAATGAAAAAATGTCGATGCGATTTTGTGCAGACCATCGGATTGGCCCAATGATCAACGATGGAGAAAAGCTCTGACTAATGAACGAGCGAGGACCATATTATATATAAAAACTCAAATGTGATCTGTGTTTTAAATGAAATAATACGAAGGCGTAGAATGGGTTAATAAGGACCGTTGATCTGCAGAGATCAATGGACAGGGTTTGGCCTAAAACATTTATGAAGCGGGACGCATGATTTTTAACCAAAGTTGGTAGATGCGATCTAGACTGTCTGATCTGGACAAGTGGACGACCCAGATGCAATCAGAGGCATGCGATCGGCGGGGGAAGAACTTGAATGGTGCCGATGCGATTGGTTGTGGACCGTTGATCTGTAGATCAGATCGACGGCGGAGAACTCATCAGGGGCTGACCAATCGGGGGTAGCATAATGTTAACGCGCCCAATGAAAAAATGTCGATGCGATTTTGTGCAGACCATCGGATTGGCCCAATGATCAACGATGGAGAAAAGCTCTGACTAATGAACGAGCGAGGACCATATTATATATAAAAACTCAAAATTTGAATGGAAAAACCAAAGGTTTATGTATCGGGCGGGTGATATATATGAAATGGCGCCTGGTTGCGGGGCCTGTGCTTTATATGGAAAACGAAAAGGCCCGGGGTTTATACATAGAAAGGGCCAATCGAGATCGAGATCGGGCTTTTCAATATACCCATTTAAATTTCTCCGATGTGATTAGCGCTTCAGGACTTTAACTCTTGGCCCCAGGCATAGGTTTATATGGAGAGAAGCGGAAGGCGGGAGTTTATACAACGGGCTCAATCGCATCGGAACAATGATGCAGGACTTTTCAATCTACCCATTTTCATTAAAAACATTGTTCTGGCGGGTTTAGACCATAACTTAGGAAAAGTGGGTTTATGAATTTACAAAAGGATATTTACATCAGAGATGGGTTTATTCAAAATATTTAAGCGCCGGATGCGCGCTCTATATGCGCTGAAAAGTGGGTTATATGAAACAACAATAAGATTGGGGGTTTATAAACAAAGGGCTAATCGCATCGGAGGCTTTAACGAAAGAAATAGACTTACGCGGGCCGATTTATCTGATACGATAGGCGTCGAAAGGAATTAGCACTTGGTTCTAGTGCTAGGGCACATGTGGGGAAGTGGTTAGGACTTAGCCCAAAGGGGCTTAAGCTTGTAATACAAAAAACGTAATTCTTAGGAAATTTTCAATGTTTTTTGATGGATTTGGGGGTTTCAGTAAAGTTTAAAAATGACTTTTAAAATTTGTAAAAGGATTTTGATCAAGGGAAGAAGGGAAATCATGAAAAATAGAGGATTTTGATGGGAAAAATGAAGGTTAGTTTTGAGTGGAGGAAAGGGGAAAATGGAGTTTTGCAGCAATCTTTTCTTCATGGAAAACAACAGAATTTCTGAGTTTTGAAAGGGAAACAACAGTGAAGATAAAACAGAGGGCATGATGTCTTCATGAGTCTTCAAGAGATAACATTTTTTGCCATAAAACTTGTTCCTCGAAGGCTCCAAAAAAATTTTAGCCACCTTTTGATATAACAAATTTTATAGGTGGCTAACAGTGGCTCCACTTGGGGATGGTGCCTTCATGAAGGCATCAAGAACTTCAGACTTGCATTATCTGGGAGGCTAATCAGTGCCTTATCCATTGGGCTGCCTTTCTTTACTTGGATGATCTTATTTTTCTCTGAAACATGTTAGCATCAACGAAAAACAATGGATCTTTCTCAACAAGCTTTATACCTACCCAATCCAACTGATCTAACATTTTTTCTTCTTTAGAGTGCATTTGGATTGGAAAACTCTCTTACAACATTTTATTATTTTGAAAGAAAAAAATTTAATCTATTTCTACTCGTTATTTCTCCATGAACTCAGATTAAACAGTTGAGTTCATATGCTTCTCTACCTAGTATACTAATCTGTTAGGATTAAACAGTCTAACATATTTTTATTCACTAACTTCTAAAAAAGAAATTTAAAAGCATACAAGTCAGGATTGAACAGTCTAACTTGTTGCTGATCTATGGCATAAAAAAAAAGCTACACATAGACATTATTTTCACAAAAAGTTAAATAAAAAATGGAGGGCTTAATATCTGAAAGTTTAATGCACGACCTTCTCCTTTTTCAGCTCTGTTTTTGCTTCTGTTTGAGTTGTTTTTTCTCTATTGACTGGTTCAAATTTTGAGCTAATTAGAACCAGTTTAACCTCTTTTTTTCACTCAAAAAATAGATAGACTTGAGTCATCTCTCTTTTGAAAACTAAGGTTTGGATTTTAAGCTTGTTTGAACCTTTAATATCTAACCTAATCTATCTAACTGATAAGCCAAGATTACGCTGTTTGGAAATCAAATTCACTAACCTATCAGCAGTCAATTTAAAAATAATTTTTCAATATTAGGCTATTTGACTAATTAGAAGTGTGTTTTCAGGAGTGGCCTTTAAGCTTGCACACTTTCAGAATTCATTTCTCTTTTTTGGTATGGGGCTGTACCTTTATTGTTTTTCACAAACTGCCCTCTTTTGTTTCTTCTATTTTTTTTGTATTTTTGTTTTTTCTAACTTTGAATGCAATGATGGATGAAATATTTATAATGGAAAAAAGGTAAAAAGGCTTAAATCATAACATGGATCATGAAAAGTAATGCTTGAGCATCCTACCATTGACAGGACCCCCAAACAGTTCAGCTCCATTCAGCTCCTACAAGAAAAAGGCATTATTACCAACAGCAGAATGAATGAGATAAGGGACAAGCCATAAGTTATCAAATTTCCCATGCTTGCCCATGCCTTCTCTCCTTGAGTCCCACTTTAACACTTTGTCCCCTACCTTAAAATTGCTGGCCTTTTTTCTTCTATCAAAAATTTTCTTGATGTTGTCTTGCTTTTGTAGTACTTTGTTATAAACCTCCTCTCTGGTTTGCTAAAGATGAATTGTCTTATTTATTCTTCTGATCATGTCATTATCTTCAGACTAAACCTCTTGAATCAACTTCATAACTGTTACACCAAGGCTGGTAGGAAAAATTACATCAGTACCATACACAAGGTGGAAAGGTGACATTCCAATAGATTTCTTCAAAGTCAATCTGTCAGCCCAAAGTGCATGAACTAGCTTTGTGTGCCAAGAATTCTTGTTGTCCTCCAACAACTTCTTGATTATGTTCACCAAACTCTTGTTTGAGGATTCTGCGAGTCCATTACCTTGAGGGTAATAGGTCGTGGAATGAACCAATGTGATTTTATATTTGTGACCGAATTCAACCATCTTATTTGATCCAAATGCTGTTGCATTATCAGTGATGATCTTGGTAGGACAACAAAATCTAGAGAGAATATTAGTCTCTATGAATTTTATAATGACATAATCATTAGCTTGCCTACAAGGGATGGCTTCTATCCATTTGGTGAAGTAGTCCGTGGCAGTTAGAATCCATTTATGTTGGGCAGATGAGGGTGGATGAATTTCTCCTATGAAGTCAAGTCCCCACTATTGAAATGGAGATTCAACAGTGATTGGATGCAGAGGTAAGGGTAGCAGCTTTCTTTTTCCTTCCAAAAGTTGGCAGACAGGAAATTATCATCTTGTGTATATCAAGAAAGAGTGTGGGCCAATAGTAACCAGCCCTTAGGATTTTTTTGGTTGTTTTCTTCCAGTAGAGGTGGCCTCCACATTGTCCTTCATGGAATTTGTGCTTAACATTATCTACATCAAACTCAGGCAAACATTTAAGAAATATCCCACTTTCATTTTTCCAATAAATACATTTATCTATAATGCAATAGTTTATAGCTTTGAACTTCAAAAACCTTGCCTTTGTTTTTGATAAACTAGGAGGTGTATTTAAATTGAGCAAAACAAATAAAATATCAGCATACCAGGAAGAATTCATAAAATAGTCTTCAACAATGGGAGTTGAGAATTCTTCTTGGTCATCTAAAGCATTTATCATATTAATATCAAGAACTTCAAAATTTGATTCAACCATTAATCTAGCTAGACCTTGGCCTTGGATGAGTTTAGTGGGCTTGATCTCTAAATCATATTCAAGAATAACTACAATCCACTTACCTCTCTTACCATCTGGGTCCTGTGTTAGAATGTCTTTCACAACTCAATTTGGGACAAAGTCAATGATGTGTGAACGAAGGATGTATACTCTGAAGTATTTCAAAGCTTTAACCAAAGCAAAAGCTTGCTTTTCCATAATGTTATACTTCAAAGGAGAATCTCTCAATGCCTTGATAAAGAATGCAATAGGTTTCTCTTGTCCTTGTGGATTTTTCTATAAAATGACAGCAGTTATTGTATGTTTTGATGCAAATGAGAAATATAAAAATCTTTTGAAAAATCAGGACTTATTAGAACCGGTGTTTTGGTTAAGGCTGATTTCACAAGCTCAAAAGACTTCCTTGCTTACAAGGTCCATTTTACCCCTTGTTCCTTCTCCAAAATGTTTTTTATATTCCTAAGGAGCTTAACTAAGTTGGGTATGAACCTTCCCTACAAATTAATCTTTCCAATGAAAGATTGTAATTCCTTGATGTTTTGAGGATGATAGATTTGCAATATAGCCTCAATCCTCTTTGGATCTATCTTTATACCCTCTTCTAAAATAATGTGCCCAAGGATTTTACCTTCTTGAAGCCCAAATAGTGTTTTCTTAGGGTTTAAAGATATCCCAAACTTTCTGCATTTCTCGAAAATTTTTCTCAAATGTTCTAAGTGCTCTTCATATGTCTTTGAAAACACAATGACATCATCAAGATAAATAATGATGAAGTAGCCCAATTCTTCCAAGAATGCTATGTCCATGGCTCTCTGAAAAGTTGCTCTAGCGTTCATTACACCAAAGGGCATTTTCACATACATGAAAGTGCCCCAAGGTGTGGTAAACGTTGTCTTTGGTTGATCATCAGGGTAGACTATCTGATTGTATCCTGAATAGCCATCAAGAAAAGAAATTATTTTTGAACTAACTACCCTTTGTAAAATATGGTCTATCTTGGGTAAAAGGTATTTTTCCTTGAGTGAAGCTTTTTTTAAATCTCTAAATTCTATACAAAGCCTAATCTCTCATGTTTTCTTCCTAACTGACACCAGATTAGACACCCACTCAAAATATCTAATAGGGACAATAATACCAACTTCATACATTTTCTTGATCTCCTTCTCAACCAAAGGTAACTGAACAGGGTTTATTCTGCACAACTTCTGTTTGAATGGCTTTTGGTTTTCCTTGAGAGGGATTTTGTGCTGAATTATTTGAGTGTCATAGGATTTAAGATCTTCGTAACTCCACGCAAAAACATCAGAAAATTCTTTAAACAACTCTATGTATTTGAGTTTAATGTGAGCTATTAAAGTTTTAGACAGTTTGATCATCTTAGGTTTAAGTTCACTGCCTATATTACACTCTTCCACTTCAGTCTAAACAGGCTCCAGTTTTGGCTTCTTGGCCACATCATTGAAATCGAACAATTCTTCTAAAGGAGACAGACCCTTTGGCAAACTTTCATCATTAGAATACAAAGTTTCTAAGTCTTTTGTTTTTATCACTGCAATCATTTATGTTTTGTTTTCATGTTCGCTTGACAATAGATTTATATTAGCAAGCTCAGGAGATGGTTCTTCTTCTCCAAGAAAATTTTCTTCACTAGGGCAGTTTGTTTCATAATCTGAATCCGAACTGTGAAGTTCAAATTCATTTCTGAACTGCATAAAGTCTTCTATTTGTTTGCCTTCGTCGAAAACTTGCCAATATTTATCGTTATCAGGGACAGCCAGTCTAAATTTAATCTGAATTGTGCATTCTTTGGTTTCATATGGCGTTAAACATGTTTTAGCAACAAAGGCCAAATTGTGGGCCATGTTATTCTTTCTTCTCGGGACAAAAATTAATTGGGACTTCCCATTCACTCTAATTCTTTTAGCTCCTAATTTCTTCAACAGATGTAAGCCTAAGAGAAGGGACTCATATTCCACTATGTTATTCAAAAAATGAAAGTTTAATCTACAGGAAAGGATTTCTGTGTGGTTGTTTTCAGTGTTTCGTATCCAGACACTTGCACCAGCATTGCTCCTAGTGCAGGACCCATCAAAGTACATACTCCACAGAGGACTAGTTTCGGGTTCTTTCGTTTGGTTACTATCCTCTTCAACAAGTGTGTTGTCAGTTCTTTCTTGAATATCAGTACTTCGTTGAATCTGTTTTAATTCCTCAGGTATTTCATTAAATTGAGGAATGCTTTCTTGACTGTCAAGGTTAAAGCGATGGACATATGATTTGTAGTTCAAGACCTGTGTTTGGTTTGCTGTTGTTTAAAGGTTTAGCAAACTGTTTTAACAGTTCTGTGGTGTTCACCTCGTCCTCTCTATTGACCATTAACTCTGTTAAAGTGACTTGTTCACTGAATGATTCATTGTTAAACAAGATAAAAGAATCGAGGCTTGTATTTATAGAATACAGGGGAGAGTTTTGTGGTCTATCTTGACTAGTCACCATGTATTGCATATGGGACTCCCTGTAAAGTCTTCTTGTCTGATTAAACACAAGGATGGTTGCATATGTCATGTCCATCTGTATAGTCCCTTGTAACTTAGCCCCCCAAGACCTAGATAACAACATTCCATACTTTGGGGGCACATCAACCACAACAATATCCATGACCAAACATTTGGCTGGAATCTGGGCTAAGTTAACGCAGATGTATTTAATTAAACCTAAACATTTTACTCTGCTTGAGTCAAAGGAGTACAGGTCTTTATAAGGTCTGCTGATTTCTAGACCCAGGCTCTCCATTACAACTTTTGGCATTAAATTATGAGAAGCCCCTGATTTGTGCATAGCATTATGCAAAATCTTGTCATGAACGTTTAAACTTACATAAAAGGGAGGAACAGGTCCCTCTTGATACCTACCTTCAATCTTAGGACCAAAAATAAGCTTTGACTGGTCATCGTTAATATTGACTATTTCATTATTATCCTCTATGTTTAAAGCCTTAAAAATTTGGGTCCTATATACATTTTGGGCAGCTAGTTCAAAGAGGGGAACAAATATTTAATTTTGGAAATTTTTTGCTCTAAACTAAAAGGCATCTAATTCTTTGAAGTGTTTGTCTCAGCCTTATTAACTACCACTTTGTCAGCAAAATCTATTTGCTGATTTGTTTTATTTACATTTGACAAAATTGTTTTCACAGGAGTACCAACTGAGGTGTTAGTACTACTAAGGTCTGCACTTTGTTTTTCATTGTTTTGAGTGCCTTTCTCTTTACCTTTATCAAAATTTCCAGCCACTCCTTTGTCTTTCTGTTTCGTAATTTTTGGTTTACTTACAGTGCTATTTTGTGAAGAATTATCAGAGGTTTTGGTCTTGGGATTTTGTTGATTTCTTTTACTTCTAAGGTCATATTTCCATTGAGACTCTATGATAACATTTTCCATGCCTTGATAATAACTTTCATCATTATATCTTTTGTCATCATAGGGTGTATACAAACCTTTTTTTCTATCATAATGAACTTCAAAGTCATCATTATCTACTCCCAACATATTGATATCATCACCCTTTGTTTTCTCATCTATTTCTTCAACCTCACTCACATAGTTTTCATGAAAGGGAGGAGTGATCTATTGATCATATTCCCTTGGTCCATTTTGAGGTTGGTTCCTTCTGAAATTTTGATTTTGGTTCTAGTTTCTATTTTGAGGAGTAGTTTGGTTTTGATTTTTTTGTGCTCTCTCAAGAATGCTCATTTTCTTCATCATCACCTCCATCATTCTTTCCATCTTTGAGCTGGAAGTAGAAGGTGTGGATTCCTCCCTGAAGGACACTCTCTTCTCATTATTCATTCTTGCTCTTTTCTCCATCAAGTTTACCTCCACAGTAAGACCCTCTAGTGGAGGTTATAAAGGAGGTTTTTAGTGTTATAAAATTGGCCAAAATTGTCAAAAAAAAATATGCTACTACATTTGTTTCTGGTAACAGAGGTTTTGGCGGAGCTTTTAATGGAAATTCAACACAACTAAAAAAAATGGGCGGTCAGAGGTTATTATGGATATTTTTTCATCGGTGCTCTTATTAGGTTTTAACACACCGGTGCATATCGGTAGACAGCGCACCGGGGCGGTCGAACAAGAATGCACCGAGCCGTTAAGGAAAATAAAAGCACCGGGCCTGGTGTTGGTGATACAATGCACGGGGCTATTCTAATTGGTCTTGGGATTTGAGCGGTGCCCATAGGTCATATAAATGCGCTGGTGCGTATTCTTATATAAACGCCCCGATGCATCGTATCACATAAATGCACTGAGGTTTACAATTGGTATCGGTATTCGTGCGGTGCAAATATGTCATACAAATACACTGGCGCTTATCGACACATAAACGCCCCAGTGCGTACTATCACACAAATGCACCGAGCTTTGTAAATGGTATCGGTATTCTGCGGTGCTTATTGGTCATCCAAATGCACCGGTGCGTACAGGCAGAAAAAACACCCCGGTGCATAGTATCACACAGACGCACCACAATTATAATTGGTATTGGTATTCGTGCGATGCTCATAGGCGGGAAAACATCACCAGTGCGTATAGATACATAAACACACCGGAGTGTCGTACCGTACAAATGCCTCGATATTTTTAATTGGTTTTTGTATTTGTGAGGTCTCGATAGGTAGTATAAACGCACCAGTGCACTTAATAATACAAGCGCACTGGTTTTCATTTTGTATTTTTTAGAAACATCGACCTGTGGCAGTGCAATTATTGTGATTGTTTTAAATTCATTATTCATCAAAAGTCGACACATATTATAACAATATTCATATCAATTAAATTTTTATTAATGGATTTGAATGTGATGTTTAGATTAATTTGTTATATCATATCATAATTATTGTGGTTTTTTAAAATTCATTATTCATCAAAAGTCGACACATATATATGTTATAACAATATTCATATGAATTAAATTTTTATTATTGCATTTGAGAATGACAATGGAGAACGCAATAGTGATAATAGAGAACTAAATAGAATAAATTAAAACATTTTTTACTTTATATATATATGAATAAGACATGCTTTGTCATACAAAATGGGACAGTTATTGGTATCCCTTTATCTTTCAATTGGGACACTATGTCCATCACGTTAAAGAAAATATTTGATTTCACAGACATTTTTCCAAAAATAGTACAACGCCTTGCTTTTATATCCAAACATAGTGATCATCATTCTTCGCTTGAACTGCTATCATTGCTAGAGCTACTTCCATGACTTGGGTTATTTTCAAAAATGTTTTGTTCACGACGTTGATTGTTTTCTTCTTCTTCACCTTCTTCCATCTACAAACATAAAAATAAATTGTAATGAGTGTATATACATTGGTGAGAATAATGAAAATTTCAATATTAAATAATATACATCAATGTAAATCGAAAATAAATGACATACCAATGCAACAATTGACTCATAAATTATACACATTATTTCAAAACCATGTAACATGCCATCTTTCAAGATTTGATCTGTTGGCGCAGTGCCATACTTTGTTTCCTGCAAGTTTCATACCCCATAAGAAATCATATATTTAATATAAAAGATTTATTTTTTCTATTAATTATAGATGTAGCTAAGTAAAACAAGATCGATAGATGCTTACAAATTCCACAATTAAGTTCTGATATGCCAACATATAGCACAACCCATATTTAAACCAATTTCAATCAATTCCTCTAATGGTTCTTCTTTGTATGTTAGCACCTGTTTGGAGACATTCAATGATGATTTTTGTAAAAAAAACTTAAAAATACAAAAATGAAATCTAGTCAAGTTGTTATAAGGAAGTAAAAATTACTCACAAACTTAGATATCAATCCTTTTCTTCCTTTTCGTCTCGTTTTATGTGCTGAATGGGTTCCATTTTATTTTATTTTCTGCAAGAAAATACTTGAAAATTAATATTTAATGCTAAATTGTTTATTTATTTTACCTAATGATCAAAAAAATCAATGATTACATATTACATTTGAAGCACTTTGTTGTTGAGATGGCTCCTCCCATGGTGCAATTTTGTCCATTTCTTTGACCATATCCTTGTACACCTTTTTGGACATTCCTACTAGAATATTTATGATATCAGCTCATTCATCTTTTGAGATTTTCATAATCTTCTTGAAAATGTAACATGACAATAAACTATTTAATTTTTATATTGATATATGAAAACTAAGTATAACATAAGTGACATTTATAAATAATTCTAGACAAACATCTAAAGGAATATTACTTTTTCATTCCTTCTTTTTTGTTGTTGTATGTTTTTCTATTAAAAGTCTGATATGTCTCATTGATCAATTCTCTGGAAACTCTTCTTGTAGTTTACATAAAATCTGGTTCTTGGAATCATTGGTTTGGTTTTTGTATTGTAAGTGGAAATAAAATCTATACATTCATTCCAATAGATCCCTCAAACATTTTTTAAATTCCCCCCCCCGCCTTTCATTAACCTCCAACGCCACTCTAGATGAGCTAAGGAGAAATTCATTTTCATTTGCATGTTCTATTGTTTTTCTTTTCTTAGAACAACATTCCTTTTCTGAGTTGTTGGTCCCTGTAGAACATTAAACAGAGGTGAATTAATAGAATTTTTCACACATGTTATCTAATAATTTTAATTATATTATTAATGAAAACTAAAAAAATAAACTCATATTGGCTTGATAGTATTTTTTCATTCGTTACCTGATTCATTCTTTTGCAATTTTTCCATCAAGCTAAAATACATTCTTCTGGTCCTAGATCAGAAATAATCTTATCGAGCTTCGTCATTTTGTGGCTCTGCATGATATACATTAAACAATACATATTATTTAAACTTACATATAGTTCAAAAATATTTTTTTTGTAAAAAAATTACAAAGAACTTGCCTTTTTTCCTTTTCTTGATGTGTTATCAGTATTTTTGTTACTTGATCTCTTGTTAGTCATTTCCTTAACAATATCAAACCTGTATCATATCAGTCAATAATATATTTTTAAATAAACTATCAACTTCTGAATTAAAAAAAAAAAAAAAAAAATCTCAAAAAATTGGTGCACCATTCATGGTGAACACACCGAATTCGGTGCATTCATGACTTTCCCATGCACCAAAAAAACAATATAATACACTGTATGGTGCTCTATGTAAACAAGAAGACCCCGGTGCGTTTGTAATATTCCTCTTTCGGGGATTTCTGAAATGTGGTCCTCAAGGACGCTGTATAAGAGAGTCAGTATAAAAATAAGCTGAAAGGTGGCTTGGATCCGCTTGTGAACTCACTAAACACTTCTCTTCCATAATTTGAGCTCAAATAAATAATCCTAGTGGGCTTATACATATCTCCCCAAAATAGATCTCTCAGAAAATGCTCAATGAGAGAGATTACAGCAATACATGAACATATCCATGGAACTCTGCAAATTTGTACACATCAATATAGGGAATATAATACATCGATCATGTTATTAATAAATCAGCTACAATATATAGAAATATCTTGAGGGACAATCCACTCAAGCTATGAGAACCAATCTCCAATGATCAAGCAATGAAATACATGAGTAGCTGCAACTGCACAAAATGCCGGAGATTAGTGACAATGCTATCTATACTATGGTAGCTGCTACAATAGATACATATAAATTAAATATGGCTGATCTATATAAATAAATGCCCCAAAATAGAAGGATGGGATCTAATACAATATTTCTAGCCAATCTAGGAGAGATTGCTAGAAATGCCAGAAAATGTACAATGTGACAATCTGACTTGTCACCACAACTAAATAAAAATATAAAATGAGGCTATGGAAGATCTGAAATAGTGATGTCCTCCTCTAATAATTCTCTTCAGTAGAAGGCTACTCCATCTACTCATGAACAATCCTCCTGATGAGCCTAAACGGCTCCCCCAACAATTGCCTCTAGAAATAACGTAGTTTCTGCTCTAGACTGTGCTGTGAGAGATGGTGAGTGATTGGCCCAGTTCCAAAGACCTGAAATGATGCCCCGCGGTCCCCTCTACCGCTCCTCCAAATAATAGACAAGATCTCCACTCAAGAAAACAAGCAAGAATGACTCAATAAGTTCCACGGTTGTTGCTTCTAGCAACACAACGTTAATCTGCTGCAGAAATAATGTTGTAGCTGCAGAGATAAGCTTGGAAAAATGCCAAAATGAGAAAATGAAGCTCAAACCCTCTCCTTCCTTGAGGATGAGGTAGGGATTCCCGACCAGGAACACCCTTGGGTGAAGAACATTACAAACCCTGCTAAACAACCCGGGGACACAAGTCTTTGTAGACCCTACGAAAAATATGAGCCATTGCATAATGAAAATGAGCTACAATCTCCTCCTTATAAAGAAAAGGAACCTTTCTCACCATGGGTCCCATTCACACTTGCTTATAGCTTGAGCAAGTGAAGCCTCCACTAAAATTGTGTTGTCCAAGTAGGTTCAATGCATCTAGACAATTTTAGTTGACTTGGGAAAAATGACTAGATCAAGCATGATCCAATCCTGTTCTCACCATGTGGTGCTCAATTCAGCTACTTTATTATTCCTCCTTTCACACAAGGAGTTTTATTTCTTCATCAAAAGGGGTTAAGATGGCTCCTTACCCATTTTATTAAAAAAAATGAAAATATGCAAACTATAATGTTCCTTTTATCTTGAGGCTAAAAATTGGTAACATTACAGTCCTCCCCTCCCACATGTTGCTTGTCCTCAAGAAAATGCATAGAGAGAAAAAATTCCTCCCCCTCTTCTTGTCGCCTCCTCACCAATAGAACCCACCATAGCTCATCAAGGTATGCAATAAATATTTCCTCCATGTATCCCTCCAAGTGTGTAAAACCAAAGTATACATCATGAGATAATAGAAGGTGCAAGTGGAAATCTCCTTGTGGTTCAATGGCCTCCTCAAGGTAGGAGTGATGAAAAACATGGGAAGTCTTATTCCCAATGAGTGAATCCTTCACCCATGCAATCATCCAAATGAAATGATCCACCCTAAGTAGCTCAACAAAGAAGTCCTCAACCCCGGATCTATGCAATATGTTGGGGTTGAATGGAGAGTTTAGAATTTTCCATCCAAGTAGTTTCTCCCTCCATTTATGATAAGTGTGAGGGGTTTCCTGATATTGGGCTGAAATTTCATGGCCTCTACAATTATTCCAAGCCTCCCCACAAAATGAATCAACCATGACGTGCCTCCTCCAATAACACATTATCTCCCAATAGCTCCTCCTACATGGAGAGAAAAGTAGTGACATGGCAATCATGGTGTGCCCATGGTTTCTCTTGAAACATACAACATGTGAAAAAGGGAGAATCATAATCCCAATGGGCATCTCCAACTCCAAGCCCACTCTCCAATCAAATCCTCCCATAAGCATACAAACATCAGCAACATATGGAAGCAGAATACAATGAAAGCAAGCTGCCACATGGCAACCGGAGAGGGAATCATAGTTCCACAAGTGGAACGAGCATAGTGCACCCTTGGCCTGCATCAAAATATAAATTAACAAGTGCTTCTCCAGCCACTTGTTTTCTGCCACAAACATCTCATAAGATGGAAACATGAAAGTACAAATTGGTGCCAATGATGCACACCAAGAAATATGTGGCTTCCCCCACAAACCACCATTAAGGTAGCCAAAATAAATGCTACAAGTAGCTGCAAGTACATCATACAAAATGCAAGAAGGGATGATCCTCCTTGATACAATATGCTTCTCATATAAAGTAAAGAAGCTCAAAATATAATGTGAAATTATACCTCCTCTACCATGTACTTGAGACCTTGAGCTGAAATGGCTCATTTGAATGCTCTCCCTCACCTCAAATGAGTAGGGAAATGGTTGTGACAACCTCTCCAAAACCATACAGGCTATGCATCTGTCCACATGCTGATATAGATCATGATGAATGCCCTCCCAAATGAACTCCTCTAGCCAAGTATAATATGCATTCAAGTTCATAGCTAGAAAGTCCTCATGTGATGCATGCAATAGTTTCTCCTTGAGACTAGAAACTCTAACCAAGAAGATCCTGCTATAATAATATATGACCATATCATCCTCTGTGTATCTGTCATCATCATCCGGGTCATCCAAAATCATGCATGCATCTGTATCCTGAGAGTACTCTACCAAGAGATGAGTCCTCCAACCTGGATCTATCCTCCTCATAGACAACGCTGGTATTCTGCAATGTGGTGCTCCCTTCATGCTACTGTGTGCTACTTTTACATCCCCCATGCCAAATTCATCCTCCAAAATGCTACCATCCCCATCATGCAGTTGCTCATGCTCAAATAATAATGGTAATCTTGGAAAGTTGGCCTCCCATGAGAAGTTGTCATCCAACAGGAATATCCCAAGCTTGGTCAAAGTAAGCAAGAGGGGCCTCCATCCACTAATATGTATAAAATATTTCTCCCTCAAAGGAAGTATCCTCATCCTCATTCAATCCTCCATCCCTGCAACAAACTTTGTTAGTGCAGTATAACTGATGAGAGTGGGTGATGCTGAAATTGAGAGAGTGTCTCTCTCCTCCTTGGGTATATCCAAAACTCTTTGCGTTGTGTTGGACTCCTCTAATGTCTTCACCTCCCTAGACTCCAAGAGTGGTGAACCAAATGACAATATGCCTCTCATCAACTCTAGATTAGGTGGCCTCCCAGGTGGAATACCTTCATATAGTGAGACATCAAGCTCGGAAGTGGAATGTATGTATAAGAGGGTTGATTTGTCCCTCTCTTCACTGTGTTGTACTATCTCTCTCCCATGTGCAAAGACTTTCCAGAATAAATAAGGGTGTATCAACCCTTGATGTTGATCCTTCTTATCTTCCTTCTCCATCTCATAATCCCCAATAGCTGCTATATATGACTCCAGAATTTTGTTATGGTTCCCACATGTTAAAATACTTGGAACTCCTTGTAAAGATACAAGGGCTCCTCTAATAGAAGCAAAGGCTCCCTTCTCTCCTCCATGTGGTGATGGATCTCCTCCCAACATGATAGTGTTGTTGGTTCTCTTGTGCTCATCCTCCCCATCAATAGATGAGATTACCTCATCATCAAGGAGTGACCCTAGATCTTGGTCCTCTCTTGAAGGAAGTACCTCCATGACTTCACAAATGGAAGAGGACCCTTCACACAATAGGGATCTTGCCTTTAGCAAGTGATCATACACATTTTCATCCCTTTCAAAAATATGGAACGGAGTTTGTTTCATGGTTCCCTCCCATGCATGCAAAGTGTTTGATGTTTTGTTACAAAGAGATTCACAGTGAATTTCATCAAATTATCTCACCAAACCTATAGTGAATCCATCATGTGATTCTACATTTGCATGATAGCATGAAATATAATTTTCAAACCATAAACCATGAGTGATACCTTTGAGTTGTAGCGCTGCTCCTCCAATGGCCTCATCTCCTTTCTCCATCCTTTCGGCAGTGCAAGTGGGCAATGGATTGCGTTGTGGATCTACATGTGTGGCTGAATGCTCACACCCATCATAAGAATAGCTAGGGCTTGCCTTATCTTCAAACCCTCTAAGAAAATATTTCCAATTTTCCTTTTCTATCTCTTCAAGATCTTCAATGATACCCTCCAAGGTCTGGAAAAGAAGAAGGGAGACCTCCTCTTCCAAGTGAGGAGCTTCTCCTAATGGTATTTAATCTTGGGCTTCACAGTTGTAAAGTTCCCTTCTTAGGAATATCAAAATTCTATTCCAGAGATTGACTGTAAGGGCATTTACTAGATATGTCACCTTTGAACAAAGGAGGAGATCCAGAGGCTACCTGGCCATTTGAAGACTCTGTCTATAGAGTTTTAAATCTTCCTCCTTCAAGGATTCAACACTTTTTCTTGAAGCCACATGCTGAGCCAAAGATCATGCTCTGATACCACTATAATATTCCTTTTTCGGGAATTTCTGAAATGTGGTCCTCAAGGACGTTGTATAAGAGAGGCAGTGTAAAAATAAGCTGAAAGGGGGCTTGGATCTTCTTTTGAACTCACTAAAAACTTCTCTTCCAGAATTTTAACTCAAATAAATAATCCTAGTAGGCTTATACAGATCTCCCCAAAATAGATCTCTCAGAAAATGCTCAATGAGAGAGCTTATAGCAATACATGAAAATATCCATGGAACTCTACAAATCTGTACACATCAATATAGGGAATATAATACAGCCATCATGTTATTAATAAATAAACTACAATATATAGATATATCTTGAGGGACAAGCCACTCAAGCTATGATAACCAATCTCCAATGATCAAGCAATGAAATACATGAGTAGCTACAACTGCACAAAATGCCTTAGAGCAGTGACAACGTTGTTTATACTATGGTAGCTGCTACAATAGATACATATACATGAAATATGGCTGATATATATAAATAAATGCCCCAAAATAGAACGATGGTATCTAATACAAGATTTTTAGCCAATCTAGGAGAGATTGCTAGAAATGCCGGAAAATGTACAATGTGACAATCTGACTTGTCACTGCAATTGAATAAAAATATACAATGAGGCTATGGAAGATCTAAAATACTGATGTCCTCCTCTGATAATTCTCTTCAGTAGAAGGCTGCTCCCTCTACTCAAGAACAGTCCTCCTGATGAGCCCAAATAGCTCTCCCAACAACTGCCTCTGGAAATAACGCAGTTTCTACTCTACACTGCATTGTGAGAGATGATGAGTGATTAGCCTAGTGCCAAAGATCTGAAATGATGCCTCGGAGTCCCCTTTGCTGCTCCTCCAAAGAATAGATAGGATCTCCACTGAAGAAAACAAGCAAGAATGACTCAATAAGTTCCACGGTTGTTTCTTCTAGCAACACAAAATTAATCTGCTACAGAAATAATGTTGTAGCTGCAGAGATAAGCTTGGCCAAATGCCAGAATTAGGAAATGAAGCTCAAACCCTCTCCTTCCTTGAGGATGAGGTAGGAATTCCTGACCGGGAACACCCTTGGGTGAAGAACACTACAAACCCTACTAAACAGCCCTAGGATGCAAGTCTTTGTAGACCCTACGAAAATGATAAGCCAATGCATAATGAAAATGAGCTACTATCTCCTCCTTATAAAGCAAAGGAACCTTTCTCACCATGGGTCCCATTCACACTTGCTTCTAGCTCAAGTAAGTGAAGCCTCCACTAAAACTGCGCTATCCAAGTAGGTTCAATGCATCTAGACAATTTTAGTTGACTTGGTCAAAATGACTAGATCAAGCACGATCCAATCCTATTCACACCATGTGGTGCTCAATACAGCTGCTTTATTATTCCTCCTTTCACACAAGGAGTGTTATTTCTCCATAGAAGGGGTTAAGGTGTCTCCTTACCCATTTTATTCAACAAAATAAAAATATGCTAACTATAATGTTCCTTTTAGCTTGAGTCTAAAAATTGGGAACATTACTGAACACCGTTGGTCAGAATATTACACCCTCATGCACAAGCCACCATGACATTCATAGCCAGTTTATACCCACCCTGGAATTCCTACCGACTCCAGGGATTTCCCCATCAGAAATAAATATGACTACCGCCAAGTTGCTTAGTATACTCGAACCTTGGGCCACTGAATCCCCATCATCAGTTTTTATTCACCCCTCACCAACATGCCTATGTTAAACCCATGACATCTAGGTCACTGACGCTTCATATCAGCGACCCCTCTTTTGGTTGAGGCTTCCTTTTTGTCGACTTCAACAACTATTTTCCAGAAAGGAAGTGGTACCTTGGATCACCCCTCTCCATAAAAGGGGCATCCTCGGGTGGCATTGTGGGAGACATAATTTCCCACAGATGTCATCGATCCTCCTAACATTCAACTACAACAAAAGCTTTCATGTCAAGATGGTATCGTACCTTACAACCATTTCACTTTGATCAAATTCCTCGAAGAATCGTGCCTTCATAAGCATCTCTTTCAGCAATGATTGCATGGGAAGGTCCCAACCAACACCTATGCATACAATGTGCAGCTATATGCCATACCAAGTTTATGAATATGGGTACCAAATTCCACCTATTGTCAAATAAAAAATGCCCCGGAGGGTGTCATCATTCATCATCAGCAACCACCAGATCACTACCATATTAGTGACACAGACATAACATGTATGTATCAAATATATTTGTTTAGCTAGCCACAACATCACGAGCATGGGACATGACCACCTTGTAGAAAATTTGTATATATATTGTATTATATTTTCTTATAGGGGTCCCATAGGACATGGTCATTCTTTGAACCGGTGCAGGGTGTCTCCAATTCTAAGTTTCATGCAGGTCTCTCTCTCTCTACGCACAACCTACAAAAAATAAACTATAATGTATTTTGGATATACAGTTCTTCCTAGACCTCACACATTAGGGGGAAACTGTTAACACTGGAAAATCGTACAAGAAAATAAGACATTATTTAATGTTAGGCAGAAGGATTTATAGGGTTGAGAAACATTAGAGAATCTGGAAGGTATTTAAAAATCTCTAAGGTCTGAGGAAAAATCAAATTTGATCAAGTCATAAATGTTTTTTGCGTGCATAATCCTTCGAGAAGAATGCCTTTGCACGCCTTTTGACCCGAAATGCGTGCAATCCTAGGAGTGGCAGAAGTCACTTTCTGAGAACACAAAAAAGCACACTCTAGGAGAGTGATTTCACACTTGAAGCCACCTAAGGATAGCCACCAAAGCCTCCTTAGACATCAAGGGATAACACAATGGAATATTTGTGGCACACAATGGAATCATCCTCCTCTCTTGGGTCACCATCCACAATGTACCAAGAGAGGGAAGGAGGATTTGAATTATCCTATATAAGGCCACCAAGAGATGAAGAACTTGAGATCACATTGTGATGCTAGCCAAAATTTCCCCAAGCAATACCAGCAGTGTGTGATCTGGATTTGAAGATAGATGGGACTGCCGGTAGGGTGAGGGACGAACTCTCGACAATAGGAGAGGGACTCATACATTCATATGTGTGAGGGATTTATCTCTCTATTTTCTTAAAATAGAGGGACTCGACCGAGGTTACGAGGTCGAGGGACTCACTATTCATATGGTGAGGGAGAGGACAAAAAAAGGCTCTGCCGAACTGAGTGAGGGGAAGGAACACCCTTTCCCGAATGGACAGACATTGAAGGGGAGGGAGGAGCCCACTATCCAGAAGGTTTGAATCCACATTCGTTCTTTCTATTGCCAGAAGTAAAAAAAACATATGGTTGGGGTGGCACCTACCTGTATACCATCTGTCTCGGGACGTTGGGGAGGATGATACAAGGAAATAGAAAGGGAAGTTGCTATCCTTCCCTCCTCATCATTTAGAGAAGTAAGAAGTTATAGATTGTTTTGGAGCTTACAAGCCCTGGATATATGCATTCTCACTTTGTTTTCATTCCTACGCGGTATCACTTTGAAGGTTCAAGAAGGTCTCACTCAATCTTTGTTCAACCCCTAACATAAAGAAAAGAGAAGTTGAATGCGGGGAACAGCAAAAGGACCTAGCCATAAGGGAGATTTGGTATGGTAATTGAATCTGGTAAAGCATACTATCTATATTTCAATCTTCCTTCAAATGGAACATATATATATATATATATATATATATATCTTTTTTGAATGGTTGGATCTTCGGGTACAACTTCGCTACGGTAGTCCACCCATAGGTCAAAGATGAATAGAGAAGTGGAGCATAGACCTCGTTGCCCGCCCCCACTATGTATGCTGTTTGGGAATCGGAGATTGGAGAGTGAACCAGAGGAGATAGTGACCTATCGCTCTATTCATACAAGTCGGCTATAAGATAGACAAGCTTGACACTCAACATACATACATATATATATATATATATATATATATATATATATATATATATATATATATATATAACAGGACATGTTTTTTCAATACAATACACATATACCCTACCGTAATACATATAATATGCCCTACCATTCTTCGGTGATCAACAAATAGGGGAAGGGATTCTTTATAATTAGTGATAATGAGGAAGAAACTAGTCTTGACCAATGGGAGAGAAAAGTTGGATGCTTTTTGGCTGGCTTGATTGGATGCTTGCTGGACGGAAACATGGGAGCTTGCTACAAAGACATAACTCCAAGTTACTTGTGCACTAGAGTCAGATTCAGGTCAAGATAATTGGGTACAGTCATTTAGTCATAGTCCATGGGAAGGGGAAACTGGTAAGGTCTTGCATACGATCACCTATCGTGGGGTAGTCTTGGACAAGTGGGAATTGGTTAAAGCTCAGGGGAAACAAACAGATAGGCATAGTCCGTAGAGAGAGTCATAGTCATAGTCCGTGGGAAGGAGAAACACAAAAGACTCATACCTACCCACAAGCAATCTCACAAGCAATAGATCTATCCCTCAATCAAGCTATCTATCCCTCACTTACCCCCATGCATCATGTGTGAAACATGAAGTGGTCTAACCAACACCTATGAAACTATCACTCGATCTTACCCATGCACACCATCGAAAGCACTCTCACTGCTAGCTGCCTTCCCTCATACACCATGACTCACTAACACCATCGCTCTAGCACTCTCACCTGCCATCGCTCACCATCACTGCTACTAATGCTAAGAGCTAAAGCAATACCAATTTCTAAAGCAACGGCTGAACTACCAAAAACACTAACCTTCAGAACTCATACTTCCCTTCCTACCTACGCCAATCACTCTCCTATCAACAGCTAGCTAAGATACTATATTCTTGTACCACTTGATCCTGTACGAGTAGAAGTTCCACTAAGGATGGGATAATCTATAGCCTGGGAAAGAAGGAAAACCAGGAGCTCCTAAACAGGCATGCTTAAATAAGAAAGTAGGTATGCTTAGATAAGGAAGGAGCCTCAGGAACTTGGCTTACACAAAAGATACTCTCTATTTAGTGACCAGATATAGGTTATACTTAACCCTTACAGTTATTATCGGAATATACTTGATCTATGCTGAACCAACCACTGGGGAGCAAACACACTGGGGCTTGACCCACACACTGTTGTCTCCACTGGGGGCCGGTGAAAATTACCTACCAAAGAAGAGAGTGGAACCTTCTACTCCCCACTTATACTCATGAGAGCTACCGTACCTATCACACTCATGTATAGAAGAAATGAATTTGAATAAGTCGTTGGATGTTGCTATTTGCTTTGATGTGGTAAAGTAAGCAGCCCGGTATCAGAAGGGCTCAGTGGTGGGTGACTGGGAATAGAATGCACCAGTATCAGCGGTAGAGAAAGCATCCATTGATTCTAGTCATTATGCAGCCACTTACGTCTATGATTGTAAATAACAAGATCCAGCACGAGAGTCAGTAGTTCCATGGCCTGTATTCCTACTTCCCTTTCGAGAGCTCGTTGATCGATATGAATATTTGGATTATGTTGAGTCAACAGCTTATCTAGTTTACCCAGTATTCAGCAGTTGATTTGGTTGACCGAGTGAAAAGAACATCTTACTACATAAGCCACTACCTTTCCTGTCCTTGCTGCCGACGCTACTAGCTCTACTTTTGGTGTATCTACTATTGCTGCTGGATCTAATGGTGGATCTGGGTAAATGCACTAGTAGGGCCTTAGTGCTGCTACCTATGACTATGCCCTTGCTCCTGCACCCACCCTTGTCTTTACTGTTGCTTCTCCTCCTGCTTTCTTTTTCACTGGTTATGCTTTTATATACGTATCTACTGATGGAACTGCTCGTGCCACTTCAACAGATCAACTAGAACTAGCTATGTTACCTAGGCCTCTGCAGGTGGTAGATCTACTGCTATAGCTACTAATCTAGGTACCTATGCTTCTAGGTGTGGTGCTTCTGGCTCTAGATCTACCCTCCTGGTATTTTATTTTTCCCTTGGCAGAGGTTTGAACATCTTTCGATGGCGGCCTGTTGTCAAGAGTTCGCTTGCTCACCCTCACCATATGAATAGTGAGTCCCTACCAGACCTTGCTCTCCTTTTGTCGAGCAAGCAATAAATTCCTCGACCTCGTAACCTCAGTCGAGTCCCTAATGGGCCTTTCCCGATGTGGAAAAGCGACTACGTTCCTATGAGATTGGCCATTTGACCATGGTGGAGGTTAGTGAAGTTTGACCTATCATTTGATCATCTCTCCTCTCCCGTTGGTCAAGTCCCTCCGGGCCTCACCCTCCTAACCTCGGATGAGTCCCTCTATTTTCAAAAAATAGAGAGAGAAATCCCTCGACCTTGTAACCTCAACCGAGTCCCTCACCTCTTTGGGGAGGTGAGCGATAAATCCCTACCGGGCCTCACCATATGAATAGTGAGTGACTCCATCCCTTTGGGCCTTGGCGAAGGTTTAAACATCTTTCCCTACGAGATAGGCCATTTGACTGTGGCGGAGGTTAGGGAAGTTTGACTTCTCATTCAGATAAGTACGGTGATTGGATTCGATAAAGCGTAATTACATATATAATATATGCATTCACGCTATCTTCCTTGCCCTCAGAAGCGCAAGCCCCTCCAGGACCTTTTAGTTAGAAGATCTAGTTCCTTTCCACCTTGATCATCATCCCTTTCTTAGATTCTATTATGAATGAAATGAGATCAGTTGTTATCCCTAACATGTGTCTAAAGTGGTGATAGAATGCACAGAAACAACGCATTCTTTCAGGGGCTTCTAATCAGTCTGAATGTGTAGTAACTGTGTTCTGTACCGTTCAGTGTCCTGGGGGCAGGAGGCTTCGTGGTAGCGAGAAGTCATATGTTTCCTATTGTGCCCCTCCTGGTTATTTTTACCTTGACTTAGTGGATTGCTTGCTTTTATCTACTTGCAACAACCCCGGTTTTCGGAGGGAAGGAATGATCTACCCACGCGACCCTCTCGAGCCCAACCCGAGGCCTGCCTCTACCATCAATATCTATAGTTGGGGCTATCTGATATCTCTTCTCTCTAATAGAATGGGTGCGTCCTATTTCAACCCTTAGCCGCCTGGGACGGTAGGTAATATGTTGGCTTCTAGAACTCTTTAAACTCTATTGGGATTGGGTGCCTATTTGCACTGTACAGAGACTATTTAAACCGCAGTGAGGTACTAGCCCTGTAAGGCACTGTGAGAGTTAGTAGGGTTGAAAGGCTCCCGCTAACCGCCCGCCGGTACCCCTGCCTTCCATGCTTCCACGCTTCCACGCCACACTTTCTGGGCCATCCGCCCACCATGCACGCCATACAGTTAAAGGAGCATCCGCGCTTCCATCCACACATTACCCATTCCGTTCTGTTCGCATTCTCAATTGACTCATTCAGTAACCATACATGCCATACATGACATCCTATTCAATAAATATGCCCCCCAAGTTTGCATACACGCCCCGCCTTCTTTTCAATCCACATCCATGCCATACATGCTTTCTTTTCAATCCCCAATATGTCTTCTTTTCCCTTTATGTTCATTACCATTTAAAGGGGCCAACATCACATGCATACTCTTCATTCAAATATTTGCGTAAACACTAAACTACTGTAATACCTAGCACTACCTACCCTTTGATTAGCTTTTAAACTAATACTGTTACTTACTTGAATTTACATTTAAGCAGAGATTGAGGATGTTATATGACTTGCAGGGGGGACCCAAAATGAGAGTACTTCAGTTGAATACGCTATGCTCTAATAAGAGAGAAGGAGCCTACCAGATTGGATTCTCTCCACTTATGAGGAGTCTGCCGATGAGGCTGGCCGGGAAGGAGTGGCCCAATAAAGCAGACTACTTATTCCTTTTTTATAGGGGGGGCTACAAATGATTATACATCTTCCAATAGCGCGGACCCCTCATTACCCTGCTCACAGCCCAATCATATCACAATATTCACACCCCAATAAGAAAGAGGATGTAGTCTGTTATATACGCATTATACTAGTCTCCCAGCATTCCCCATTACCCATACACTTCATCCATGCTTTCAGGTCAATCCGCAATCCCCAGTATGTCTTATGCCCGCTTTCAGGTCAATCTGCAACTGCCAAACAACTCACAGGGGAACCCTCTACCCCCCCATCCTGAAAAATATAAGAATTACACACCTACAGAGATACCAACCGCACCTAACTCCGGGACACACCAGCGGGTAGACAACAGACATATGTCAATGGCAGAAGAGGCATTGATTTATCGGATTCTCTCAACTGATGAGTCTTATGGGAGGGTTGCACCAGCATTGATTCGATTCGATTGATTGGAAACATCCTTCAGGGGTGGGTCACTTCGCAAGAAAGGAACTGATTAGATTAATTCACTTGATGAAACACTTCTTCTGGGGGTAGGTGGTCCAATGGACGGAAAACAAAACAAACATATTGTGAGGTGAGGCGAGACATCAGACGAACAACACCATAGTTGTGATTGGGCCCGGACACTGATTGATTTATTGGTTTGATGGCACACATAGATAGTTGTGGAGGTTAGGCAGTCCACCAGACAATAGCCCACGTAGTGTGAGGTTAGGCGGTTCAACGGACGGATGATGTAGCAGTGTGAGGTGCACCAAGAGAGAAAAGGTATTTGATCTCCTTGTTGGTTTCTTAAGCTGTAGGCCGGTAGATGTAAAAACAGTGTCGTCTACGAATTTAACTACTTGATTTATTCACTAAAGTCATAACTAATGAGACACGGCTGGATGGATGGTGGTCCATTATCCAAGAACTTTTAGTATAGTAGCATGCTCCTGGGGGGATGGATGGGATGGTGGATAGTGCTAGGCTGGTTCGATGGCTGGTTGGGCTGAGATTGCGTGAGCGACTATGGAAATTAACTAGTGATAACCTGGCATTAATAGGGGTAGGGGCACCTTGGAAGTTGGAAGGAATTTTCAATTTGTGAACACAATAATAAATTTGTTGGTTTTTTTATGGTTTGAGTACGGAGTCACAATCTTTTTATTTCCTTATTAAAGAGCTTCGACGATAAGTGTTTTCGTGTTTTTAAGGGTTTCATTTTGAGAGGTTACACTGAGGTAAGGCTCTTATCATTTTTTTATAAAGCTAGCCAGACATAAAAATCCATATAGATAGAAAGACAAATAGAAATCCATTTCCCTTTCAGACAGACAGACGTTACCCATTTCCCATTGCCATTTCCAGCTGCATTTTCCCCCCCACCCAATAAGTAAAATAGGAGCGAGGTACTAATTTTTTTTTCACCCTAGCTTTACGTTTGTTAAATACTTGGTATAAAGTAATAGGGAAAGCATAATTACATATATAATGTATAATTACTGGGAGAACAAATAAAGAAAGTGAAGGATCATATATGTAGGGTTGGCTTCGTGTGAGAAGGATTTATAATAACTTGACTGGGTAGGGACCTTACTGGGCAGGATCTTACTTACCGCCCAGCACCATCCCCATGATGGTAAGACCCCGTGCACTTTGAATTACTATAGTTTCGGAATGACTACCTTGCGGGTAGGTGTGAGGTAGAACTCTAAATTGACGATTTTGCTAGAGGTAGGGGGATACCCACCCCACCCGATATGAAACCAGCATCTATTTTGGTTCTCCGGTCAGCTAGAGGTTATATTTACATTCCACCCAGATTCGTTCTAGTCATATCGTATTTCCTTTTTGAGACAAGGAGACCAGCCTATTCGGGTATCCAGGCATGGTTTATTCCTCCATCTAAGTATGGGTGTTCCTGGATCTTCGGGCTCATCATATGTATACCTACTGTTGGGCTCGCTTGTTTCTCCACGTGCTAACTATCCCGCAGCTACCATGATAATAGTTGTACCTACTTGAATAATAAGAATTAGTCGAATCACTACTGGTCGGGTTTGATATTAAACCCAACCCATTTTGGCCTGCTGTAGGGCCCATCTCATCTTTCCGTCCACAATAGGGAGGAATAACCTCCTCACTGGAATGAATAGTCCTAGAAAAATAATAATAATCGTTGTTACACAATCCACGTTCCGCTTGGCCTACCCGCCCTGAATCCAGCCATCAAGGGCTTGCTTCCGGTAAGGGGATTCTCCCAGAGCGATGAATTCGGCCATTGTGATGGATTCTCCCAAAGCTATGGATTCAGCCATTGTGAGCTCCCCTATAGTCGTAGTTATTCTCAAAGGAAGGAAATACCAACTAAGACGGTTGCAGTTGTGCTATTTGACTTCGTTTAACCTTATGCAGCTAGAGGTAGACCTGCTTTGATGTGCTTACTAATAATATCCAGATAAATTGATTGCTTCTGGGTCTCAAATTGGCGGGGATGCTACCTTTGCTTCCCCCGACTTTCCTGGAACCAACCAAGCGAATGGGTGCTTGCGGAATTGGGTCCACCCATACCTCCCACATCTGTGCCTATCCTACCCATTACTCCTCAGCCACAAAACCTTGCTTGCTATAGATCGGATCGTAGCCACTACCTCCGTATCCCCATGAGTAAAGCCCATTTGCTTGCCAAGTGATCGATCGTGCACAGCTAATACGTATTAACCGCTTGCTAGCGGGTTATGTCTGCCTGTTAATAATATTATATCCACCCGGTTATTAAACCAACTGCTTAAGATATCAAAGTTTCCGAGTCATTCCAGTTCTTAATACGTAGACAATAGATTGATTGCTGTGAGAGGAACAACAGACAGAAGTGATTACGAATGATTGATTGATGTTTGACTTCACCGCATTCCACATACATGGGAACATCAAAACAACCCAATATCTAGGATGTTACGATTCGATCCTCTTGCTTCTTATGATTGGCGAAATAGAGAATCTTAGGCAGGGGGGATGGTGAACCCATCAGTCGTTAAAGGATTCTTGTGCGTGGAGTAGATGGGAAGGCGGTGACGAGGGGGAATCTGTTCCCATGCCTGGATCAGCTAGGTATCGAACATAAGCAGGTACAATATATAGGTATATGATCCACCCATACAAGAGTCTGGGTTCTTGCTTCGATCACAGGGCATCATCAGACCATCAAAGAGAGAGAGGGACCTCGACCGATAGTTGAACGTGTTAGCCATCAGTATTTTTTACATGTTAGTGATGACTATATCTTCCACCGAGTTTTCTAGAAATCGATTTCCCATGTCAATATAAGCCATCCAGCCTCCCAAGACTTTTTTTCGCTTTCTACCTTTCTACCCACCCCCGGCAACATCAAAAACCCCTATATCATATCCCGTTCAGTCACCCATTGGTTTGCCCATCGGCCTTAAAAAAGCAAATCCACATCCGTTTCAAAAAGTCTACCCGATGTTAGGAAGTGTATGCTAGGTTCTTTCCACCTTGGCAATCATCAAAAAAGCCAAAAAGCCTCCATCTGCAGTGACACCTACCATGATCGATCCCTTAATTTGCAAATGAAATCGCATAAACAAACTCTTTAAGAGTCGCCTATAATTATATTCCTTAGGTCTCAGAGACGCATAAAGCCCAATCTCTGCTTCGATCAGTAGGTTTTTCACAAGTGTTCTATGGAGCCACAAAAGCAGAAATATGCATCCATCTCATGGAGTAAATGTTTGAGTTTACAGTTAGAGGAACAGCTGCTTCTAAATGTATTGTGAGCCTGAGATGAAGCTGCAAAACAAAAGTCACTCATCGGGACCTTACAGCTCTTTCCAGCATGAAAATCACAGTAAGAAAGGGTCGCCACTGTCTCAGCAAAATGGTAAATTGTCAAGGCCCAGAACCTCCTTCATTTACAAGCAGAGGGTTAGGGCGCCTCCTTCATACATAAGCAGAGGGCGCAGGCCAGTGTTGACTCAGAAGGTTGCAAAAGTCCAGGTTTGCCTTTACTAAAACAATGAAACAATATCTTCAGGTTTCATGAATATAGTTGATGACCATAACAGGAATATAGTGGAAATATGATAAAGCTCAAAGGAAAGGAGATTTTGGCCTGATAAAGGAGCTCATTTCAGGCTTGCAAACCAGGTGAATTGTTGAAAATTTAGAAGGCCTGTCATCAGTAAACATTCCAAAGCATAAGTACCCTGTCTATCCACAAGATCAAATAGAACAGATGGTAACCAATGCCATTACACAGGCAGGAGAAAAGTCTTGGTTTTTCAAGAAAGCACTGACCTTCATAGTCACAAAGGTTATTTGTCAAAGTAATCAATCATGAGATGAACAAGCCAAATATCTCAATCAGCCTTAGGACAGTACAGGGAAAAAGTATTTCTCTGGCTAGGGTTTCTGCTGACACACAATGGTGCTTGCAAGTGAAGATGCTAAGACTGATGTTTTCCAAGTGGTTTACTTACCATCACCTTCAGAGAAAGGCTGTCTCGAAAAGAATTGTTAAAAAACCTTCAAATACCTTACTATTACAGCTATCATTAGCATTAGAGTGGCCAAGCTTCTCAGTTCACAGCGTTGATCTGAAACGGTGGAAGGATGCCAAAAAAGGAAGAAAGGTCATTACACGAATGAATGATAGTGCGATAATGTAAAGGTATTGATACTCTACTAAAGATACATAAATGGAATAGTACAAATGATGAAGGAGAAAATATTGAACATATTGTATGCTATTAAAGCCAAAGGAGCAGTTGATTTAAAAAGGGTTAAAGACATTCCATGATCACCTGCCCAGAAATCTAAGGAAATCCCTTCTGAGTAAACAGAGAAGTCTAGTGTGAAAGGATGCAACCTAAAAAGTGTATTTACAGTCCAGAGAAAAACTTGTGAATCACCTGGAAGCAGCAATTTATCACTGGGAAAGTAAAACAGTGGCCAAGGTTGAGTCATAGAATGCATGATGACAGGTATACAATGCTATGAATAGACAAAGAGGCAGTTTGATAAATGGCCAGTCTTTGAGTTTGAGGCAAGTGCATTCCTCCTGCCATTCAAAAGATAGATATATCATCAGTAAGGTACCTTCAAGCAGGAAGTTGTTTGAAACAGAAAGGAGGCGCCTTTGAAATTGAGAAGCCATATGCAAATCCAAGTTGGGTCAGTGAACTTGGCACCTTTTGTGTTTAAAGATTGGAGAAAGCAGTGAAAGGACCGAAGATTGTCAAAACAGGCCTACAGAATCCTGTCCTATCAGCAACAAACCTATTTTAGGTATCTCATTGGCAATTTTATAACGCTGTGACGGAAGTAATAAAGAATTTGTTGAAGTTGCTTAGGTTCAAAGCCCGGGGGCAGAATCAAGGATCGGGTGTATATATTCAAATTACAAGCGCAAGGTTTAAACACTAAACAAAGTTAAAAATTAATGTTCAAATGACCGTTGGGATGTTTGTTTGAAAATGATATAAGTTTGAAGTGTGAGAGTGGGAAATTCACTTTAAAAAAACTAGAGTCAAAATCCCGTGCATCCACAGCATCAAACAAGCAAGAAAACTGGGCGAAAATTCACAAATTTGCACTCAGAGGCGGCGCGACGTGCCTGGGATTTGGCGCGACGTGCCTGGGCATCATTTTACAAAGGCTTTCAACACCGGCGCGACATGCCTGTAGGTGGGCGCGACGTGCCTGTAGGTGACCGCCCGACCACACGACAGGCCGACCCGACACGTTCCTTTTGCGCGACGGGTTTTCTCCAGAGGTTGCCGCGCGACTTTTCCAAGCTATCCAGGGTTTCTTGCATCCTTTCAAGCGAGCACCCATCAAATTCGAGGTATTTTTATGAACTCCCATCGATTTCAAGGTGTTGATAAGTGACCAAAATGTTTGAAAACCCCAGACCTTGCCATTATTGCTAAAAACAAAAGCAGTTTTTCTACACAGTGAGATGAGTTAGTTGCAATGCGGGGTTTTATGGTTGAGAAACAGTTTGTTCATTTTCAAAACAATCTAAGGGCAGAGGTTGTCTTGTGAAGGAATGTGTTTTAAATTAAAAAGGGACTTTCGTTGCAGAAATACAGACCTAATTCTAATGAAGAACCTTTCACGCTATCATCCATACATTTCCACACTACTAAAACAGTGAAGTATACTCAGTGAGGGGGTTTGACATTTTTATTGTTTTGAAAGAGAAGACTCTGGTAATCCCTATCTAAAAAGCTTGTTAGTCTTCTAGAAGCTCTGTCATTTTACCTCAGCCCTGTGTTCTTGTTGTCTAGACCTGGGTATGGTGACTTGCTTGATGAACAAACAGTGAAAGGAGGACACACTCTTGCACAGGACAGAATTGTTGGATGTTTGAAAGTTTCCTTGAACAGGGAGTTTTTTTTTTGTGTTAAGATTGACATCAAAGACTTTAAAAGCAGAGTAGTCAGTGGCATCTTCTCACAGTACACTATTTCAAGCAGATTGCTTTTCACTCACTATATTCTCTCACTGTAAATTTGTTAAAAAGAGTTTCCCAAGGTGAACAGTATACTGAGGAGCATAGTTCGTGGATGGGTTTCTAAACTTTGAAGGCAGAGATACCAAAGTGGTATTGTATTTCTCAAAAATTTCCAAAGGTGCAGAGTCATTTTCTAAAAAGGCAGGGTTGTTAGTGATTGGGCACTTGTTGATGATCAAGTTTACATTGAAGCCAGATGTACAAAGATGGTGATTGACTTCTCAAAATTCATGAGTGGAAGGTGTTTTCCTTAACACTGTGGGCTAATTTTTCACCTAACCAAAAGATCTCCTTTCTTTTCCACTGTGTGGTCTCTACAGAAATCTGCTAAACAGAGGTATTTTTCAAGATGAATGATCTGAAGAGCAGGGTGTTAATTTTTGAAGTTTGGTTTTGAAGACACAAATACAAGTGTAAGTTGGCCTCTAACAAAGTCACAAGAGGGGTGATTGTTCAAAACTGTGCACAGGGAATCTACAAAGTAGTTACCTCATATTTTACACATGGTACCATTGTTAAGAAGGTTACATAGCTGAAGTGTATCCAGATTTGAAGGACTGTTGTTAATAAGTGCAGAGGTGGCTTATTCAAGGAAGCATTATTACATTTTATTCAAAACCACATTGTCTAAACTATCCAAACAATGTAGTGGCCAGTTTCAATCCAACAGAGCATTGTTCATATAGTGAAGGCAGTTTGCCTCTTCCAAAGCTTGTTTCAAAGTCAGAATGCCTCCAAAACGAGATCACAAAGGCGGACAACATAAAAGATATGAGCCTATCTCCATAGAAGAAATCAATGCTCACCCATCAGTGCTTTTCAATTTCCATGAAGTAGGCTGTCTTGAATTCTGTCAGAGGATAGAAGAAGTCAAGAGTTTCTCGCCACTTACACATTTGTGCGCTTTGAGATTCAAGGACAAACACTTCCGGTTAGCAGGTCTTGACTTCAAAATCTCTCCAAGGTATGTATCCAAAGCTACCAAGATCTCGTATCATGGTGAAAAGTGGTTTAAACAAGCGCATCTTGATCTGGAGGATTATAAACCTTTCATCAAACCTGAACATAGGGAAACCATCACTGCTATTTTCCCTTTCTCCTATCTTCTTGATAGTTATGCTCCACTGATGAAGGCCATAATGAGATATTTCACTTGTGAAGGAAGGTTTAGCCAAATTTTTGCCTATCATGTTCGCTTGTTGATGCATTTTACTAGAAGCAGGCAATTAAACCTTCCATACTTTTTGTCCAAAAGCATAGAGAAAATGGCAGCTACTGTCCAAAAGAAAGCTCCACCTCAGCAAATCTCTTCTCTCTTTCATCATTCCTTGATCAAAATCATCTTCTTGCACCAGCTGGAGAAGAAAGGGGTTTCATGGGAGTCCTTCATTAGCCATGCCGATTTCGCCACTGTCCCTCCTGTTCATATGTCTCTTACTCCGCCTGTCCATCGCCCAGTGCCTTTATCTAGTAGGCCTACCCCTAAAAAACTCAAGATGATCACTGGGCAGCCGAGTACACAAGGAGAAGGAGAGGGCAGTGAGCCACAGGGAGAAAAGGAAGTTGATGAGCAGCAGCCAGATTTTGAGGGACAGCAGCGGTTGGATATCATTGGACAAGCTAGAGGTTGATGAGCAGCCGCATTATAGGAAAAGAGAACGACGACGAGGCGAGGTTGAAGAACGTAGTTGAAGAAGCAAACAATTGGGCATCTTTTAATTCAGTGGACGGGATGTTGAGGAAAGGACAACAAGGCTGAGTTGCCTCCTTGAGTGACCAAAGCGCTAGAAGTGCCCAAAAGGAAATATTACAAACTTTACAGGAGAAAGAGCGTGGAGTGTACTCAAACTTGAAAGTGTAAAAGGATTGAAAAGGTCCCTAAACACAGAGTAAATCATTTGTCATCCTAACATCCCAACGATGTGATGTGTGAACCCACATCTAGCTATAAAACCTCACTCATTCACAAAAAGAGACATGATGAGATTATTCTGAGATAGAATATTAAGGCAGAAAGTCATTGTTTCTTGGAAGTTGAAAACAAACAAATGAAGTATCGACCATTAGGAAGGCAGGGCCCTCAATTAAGGGTTGGAAAAAAAGAAGTAAGGGTGAAGAGCTCATTGGCGAATTTGATGATGAAGAGGAGGAGGACCAGCCTAGGCAAAAGAGGCCTAGAACCATCGGGCTTAGAAGAGCCTTGGAGAAACAGAAAGCTGAAGAACAAGCTCAATTCGAAGCTTTTCCTCTCACTACCCTCTTTGAGTGGGAAATTGAGGAAAACAAGGAAGCATGGCTTGAGAGGGATAACCAGAATTTGGAGACAAAGCTTGAGAAGGCAAACAGGGATCTTGAGCTACAGAGAAAAAGGACTCTTCACTTTCAGAAGCTAAATCAGTTTGCCAGGCGAAAATTGAAGGTAGCACAAGAAAAATTGAAGAAGTTGAAGGAGACGCGCCTAGCACGGAAAGAAGCAAAAAGCATATCAGCCCTTGATATTTTGGATTCAGCTTCGGAGCATGTTTCTATGGACCCTTGAGGGTCATGCATGCCAATTTTGGGCCTGTTTCGGAAACTTTTTGTTTTGTGACATTTTTGGGTTTTTCGCCAAAAACTCATAAATGCGCCATTTCAGTTTGATGAGTTGTCAAGGGAGGAGGATGAT